>JAXDDX010000736.1:0-25426 GCA_034670405.1 Hoplostethus atlanticus
ATTTTAAAAGTGTTTTTATTTCCGAACCCACAAAACCACCAAAAGGATTTCAGTAAACTCCCCAAAAAAACGAGCTCCTTCGAAAAGGGGCCCGGTTTTGCCGGTCTGCCGATCGCGTCTAAACCTCTCACAGGTTTTGGAAAAATGCACACACTCCCACACACCCCAAAAGGGGCCCAGGCCCCGAGGGAGCCTCCTCAGGTTTTTACCCCCAGATGCTCATCATTGGACACGGGTCCCATCAATGGCAAGACGGAAGAGGGGGGGAAACCTGTTGAAAAGGGCAGAACAGAACACACACCCACACACAGGCCCAGGGCCGTAACAGGTGACACTTCATTTTGGTTTGGTGTTAGGGGGTAAATGTGTTCATCTCTAATCTAGATAGATGAGTTCAATAGTTTATTTGGGGGCAATTTTCCTTGTTTTACCCCCGTAGCCCCCGGCTGTTAAAGCACAGTCAATCAGCTGCCTCTTTTTTGTACTGCTTTTTTTCCCCAAAAACCCCTATATTCCCCAAATTGTAATTGTTGCCTTTACCCCCAAAAACCCCCCTTTTATTTACTCTCTCTCCCTTATGTTCTAGATGGCCCTTCCCCTGGGTTTGTTTCCGTCCCCTTGGACTTTCTGTTGAGCTTGGGGTGGTTCATTATCTGAATCTGCTTCACTTTCCTGTCTTGATGCTAACATCCACTACTTGCGGGCTACTTCTGGCCCATTGGCACCCAAATCTTGGGATCTCTTTCCCCCTTGGGCTCTGGGCCCGTCTATTTCTTTGGGGCGGTGTCACCTTTCCCTTTGACCAGGGTGCTCTCCTCCTTCTTATGTTTAAAGCCGTCCCTTTGGGTCGTCTGCTCTGCGCATGGTTTAGGTGGAACCAAAACCTTTTCCCTTCAACTTGGGGCTGTTGGGGTTGCTAGAATGATTTAAAAGGGCCTTCACGCCTGGGTTGGTCCCACTTTTTTTTGAACACCTTGACGTATACCCTCTCCTGGACGCACCCTCTGCATTGGTTTGAGATGCCCAGGTTTCTGTCCTCTGGGGCGCCTTTTTTCCCGGTAAAAATATCAATTATGGTTTTGGGTTAAATGCTGACATAACTTGCAAATTTTGGAATAACTTGCTAATTCTTTTTCAAAACTGCTCAGGGGAGGCCCTTCTTTGGGGCCTCTAAGTATGGCACGGCATTGGTGGGGCCTGAAAAAACTTTTCATGCGGTTTTAAAAGATGTGTTATCTGTTATTTGTGATCTCAGCCTTACCCCCCCAGGGGGCAAAGCTTCCACCTTTAATTTTTCCCTTCGTATCTGCCAGCATTTAGCCAATTTTTTTTAAAATGCCTTTGCTCTTTCACTTTTCCCCTTGACTGAGGGTGGACCCCAACCCAAACTTTTTTTTTCCCCTAGCTCTTAAATGTTATTTGGGATTTTGTAAAAATGCGGCCCGTTTCTGAGCTAATACATCGGGTATGCCAAATCGTGGGAAGACTTCTTTGCATAAAATTTTGCTCCCGTTTTTAGATTCGGGTTTGCTTTTTTGGACCGCCTAACCCTCTGCGAACCTATCGTCACAACCAAAAATATACCTATTCTTCCTATTCTTTGGGGTCACATCCACGTAGTCTTATTAGATGCTAAATGGCCATTGGTGGGGGTTTTCTATTGGGGCCATTCTACACTGGGGTGTTTTAAAAATCTCCCCCCTGCCGAAGGGTTTTACATTCCCCCCTTGGCAATGGCCTAATGGCCCATGGGGCCCCCAAAAATGGGCAATACAAATCCCGGGGGGGTTTTCCATACCCTTTTTCCCCCCCTCCTGCGAAAACTTTTGATGCACCTCTTTACCCCTTCCCCGTTGTTATTAATCCCCCCTTTCCCTTCCCGTATACGGGAAGGGGGGGTTTTTTGGGTGGCGCACAAAACTTTGAAACAGCCAACGGCGCCATTGTTGGGTTTATCCTCCGTTTAGGTTCATCACAAATTTATTCCCTGTCTATCAGGGAGTCTGTTTTTGGGGGGGAAAACTTGTTTTGATTGCAAACCGGTTGGGAGGCTAGGGATTAAGAAAGGTTTTGTTTTTTATTTGTCTACAAAACCCTGTTTCCTGTACTTTTAACACCCTTTTTAAACTGTAATCTTTTAATTGGGTTCCCTCGGCTAATTTCTTTTGGCTTTAAACCGTTTTCTGTAGTTGTCGGGAACATGGGGGGCAATTTTTATTGCTTGAATATTTGTAAAGGTGTTTCTTTTTTTAATTTTTCTAGCCATAGCCGGCATGATTTCCTGTACATCTTTAAAAAGGGGGGGCCCCGTTTTACAAACAAGTGAGATCCTAAAATTTTTTGGGTGTGCGGGCACTCGTGCCTGCATAAAACAGGGTTGCTTGGGCACATTTTGGGGAGATCCTCCAAAAGGCAATACAATTTGAGGTTTTACGGATTCATGTTGGAGAATTGGCCGGGGGTTTTCCCCTTTTTTAAAAAAAGGGGGGGAAAAAAAAAAAAAAAAAAGGGATTCCCAAATTTAAAAAAAAAAAATAACATAAGGAAAAAAGGGAAAAAAAAAAAAACCCCCAAAAAAAAAAAAAATAAAAAAAAAAAAAAAAAAAAGTGCGCAGAAGGCCCCCAGATCCTCAGTCCACTTAAGTGGGCTAAACTATTATTTTGTCCCGCCGCTGTATGGGGCTCTCAGGGCGCTGTCTTGAAGCAAGTAAAAATTTCCACTGACACTGAACCCCGCCACCCCCAGAAAAGAAAGCATCTGTCCCACCTTTGCGGTTTGGGGAGCGTAGTTATGGTGTTACTTGGGAGGGGGGCGATTACCCTTTTATCCCGTCAATCTCCTTCCTAGTAATCAACTTCCCTTGACAGAACGCAATTTGTCTCGGCTGACTTTGTGTCCCCCTTGTGCTACCCTGTCAACACTGCAACAGAGTTATCTACACTGCTGTTTTGTAAACTACAGATCAATAAATCATCCACTACTGGAGCACTTACGGGGGACATCTAAATGTTGCAGATCTTCGGCTAACACCCTGTTAAATATGCTGGGACTATCAACATAACCTTGAGCAACGCGTGTATATGTGTATATATATATATTGCTGCTGCATGTATGTAAAGGCAAACAGATATTGTGAATCTGGATGCAGTGGCACACTGAAAAAAGCTGAGCATAAATCAATTACTGTGTACCAGCGTGTGTCAGGTGGAATGTTGGTCAGTAGTGTATGTGGGTCTGGGACAATGGGTGTCTCGGCATCCACAATGGAGTTGATGGCTCTCAAATCATGCACTAATCGATAATCGGCAGAATGTGGCTTTTTAATTGGAAAAATCTGAGTATTGCAAGGGCTTTTTGTTTTTACCAATACACCTGCTGCCAACAGACCCTCAATTGTGGGTCTAATTCCTTCTATAGCATGCTGCTTCAGCGGATACTGTTTTCTATAGGGGAGCCTTACTTGTGGTTTAAGTTTTATGCGTATGGGTTGTGCTGACTTAACTTTCCCTACATCTGTCTTATGTTTTGACCATAGTTCCTGTGGTGGTTCAATAGATTTTCATGTTTGGCTATTAATGGCAACTGTGTGAGAGTTCTTTGATTTACTAAAACCTTCTCTGCCTGTCCTTCATCAACTGTGCGTAGGGATATTCTAATATAATGTCCATCAGGTGACGCGTGAATGTTTTTGTTTTTGGTGGCTTTCCATTCTTGTACTTGCAATGCAGCCTTCACCATTGGGCCAAGTTCATGGGATTCGTGTCCTTTTGTCACCATCAATGTGACATGGGGGGTGGAGTTTGTTACTTGAAACCAGTCTTTCAATTTTGAAGGGAGCTCTATGGCCGCTGCTGCCCCCTGTGGTCCTATATACACATTTTGGCTGACCACATAGTATGGTTTTCTGTTAATCAGCTCGTCCCAACACTCCTCATAGTCTTCATGTTTTCTCTGTTCGTCATACATAAGAGTACAATGGAGTGGTAATTGTGGTTCGGTGGTCTGTCTCATTTGGGTTTTCACGCATGGTTTCCACGTGTTCCACTCTTGGAGCAGACTGGATTTTGGCATTAGTCGGAGCCAATATACCAAAGGCTGGGTTATGCTGAGATCTCTCCAAACTGTCATCATTCTTGCTGATGAGTCTTCTGGAAAATCTACATAGAGACCTTCCTTAGTGCACATAATGTTAGCTTTTAGTGGACACAAAATGTCTCTTCCAAGCAGGTTGACAGGTGTATTATCAGAGTATAGCAGGGGCGCGACAATAGTTTTTCTGGCAATTAGCATTGAAACTGGCTGTGTTAGGGGTATTACTTGAAGCTGTCCCAGAGAAACCCACCGTCTTGACTGATGATGTGGAGAGGGGGAGGTTTGAGCCGGATTTCCCAATACATGAGTAGGTGGCCCCTGTATCGATCATAAAAGAGTACTCTTGGCCCTGTATTGTCACCTCTATGGTGGGCTCCTCCTGTGGTTGTAATGAGAGTACTGGTGTTATTAATTCCCCCCCTCTATTGCCACTCTGTCGCCGGGCCCGTCCATGGGTTTGTTGGACAGTCCTGCTTGTGATGACCCATTTGGCCACACCCCCAGCAGACGTTATCTTCTGTCTGTGTTTGGTTAAGCTGTGGGTTGGACTGGGAGCGTTGTTGTTGTTGTGGACCTCTCCCTCTTCCGTTTTGGAACGATCCTCCTCTTTGTCGTTTGCTGGTGCGCTTAGTGTGATCTTGAAATCCCCTTGCAGCTTGCCCTCTACTTTGCATTCTTCTTCTTCCTTATCTCATACACTTACTGGGAACTGTCTTATACACTTACTGGGAACTGTCTCATACACTTACTGGGAACTGTCTTATACACATACTTTGCATTCTTCTTCTAAACCATCCTAACACTTCCCTTTCCCCGGGAAAGTTTACCCCGGTGGACGAGAGGGTCGCCTCCCTGCGCTTTAGGGCAATGGGAGGAAGAACTCTGACTGTTGTGTGTGCATATGCACCAAACAGCAGCTCAGAGTACGCAACCTTCTTGCAGACCCTAAATGGAGTCCTGTACAGGGCTCCTGCGGGGGACTCCATTGTCCTACTGGGGGACTTCAACGCGCACGTGGGCAATGACGGAGATACTTGGAGGGGCGTGATTGGGAGGAACGGCCCACCCGATCTAAACCCGAGTGGTGTTATGTTATTGGACTTCTGTGCTAGTCATGGATTGACCATAACAAACACCATGTTCGAACACAAGGTTGCCCATAAGTACACCTGGCACCAGAACACCTTAGGCCGAAGGTCGATGATCGATTTTGTTATCGTGTCATCTGATCTGAGGCCGTGTGTATTGGACACTCGGGTGAAGAGAGGGGCAGAGCTGTCCACCGATCACCATCTGGTGGTGAGTTGGATTAGGAGGAGGGTGAAGCCTTTAGACAGACCTGGCAAACCCAAACGTGTAGTGAGGGTGAACTGGGAACGTCTGGAGGAAGATCCAACCACCATCTCCGAATTCAACCACCACCTCCGGCAGAGCTTCTCGGACATCCCTGTGGAGGTTGGGGACATCGAGCATGAGTGGTCGGTGTTCAAAGCCTCTTTTGCCGAAGCTGCGGCTGCGAGCTGCGGCCTTCGGGTCATAGGTGCCTCAAGGGGCGGCAACCCTCAAACATCGTGGTGGACACAGGTGGCCGTCCGACTGAAGAAGGAGGCTTACCGGGATATGTTATCCCGGAGGACTCCGGAAACAGTTGCAAGGTACCGACAGGCTTGGAGGTCGGCGGCAGCAGCCGTGACTGAAGCAAAGCAGCGGGTGTGGGAGAGGTTCGGAGAAGACATGGAAAAGGACTTTCGGTCGGCACCAAAGTGTTTCTGGAAAACCATCCGGCACCTGAGGAGAGGGAAACAGGGGAACATCCAGGCTGTTTACAGCAAGGATGGTACACTGTTGACCTCTACTGAGGAGGTCATCGGCCGGTGGAAGGAGCACTTTGAGGAACTCCTGAACCCGACAGTTCCATCCTCTACGATCGAGGCAGGGCTGGAGGATGATGGCGGATCAACATCAATTTCCCTGGAGGAAGTCACTGAGGTAGTTAAACAACTCCGCAGTGGCAAAGCTCCAGGGATGGATGAGATCCGTCCGGAAATGCTGAAGGCCCTGGGGGTTGAGGGACTGTTGTGGCTGACACGTCTCTTCAACATAGCGTGGAAGTCGGGGACAGTGCCAAAGGAGTGGCAGACTGGGGTGGTGGTCCCACTCTTCAAAAAGGGGGACCAGAGAGTGTGTGCAAACTATAGAGGCATCACATTACTCAGCCTCCCTGGGAAAGCCTACTCTAAGGTGCTGGAAAGGAGGGTTCGGCCGATAGTCGAACCTCATATCGAGGAGGAACAATGCGGATTTCGTCCCGGTCGTGGAACAACCGATCGGGTCCCACGGGAGATCCTATGGGAGGTCCTGCGAGAGTATGAGGTGAGGGGGCCACTACTCAGGGCCATCCAATCCATGTACACCCAAAGTGAGAGCTATATTCGGGTGCTCGGTAGTAAGTCGGACTCTTTTCCGGTTGGGGTTGGCCTCCGTCAGGGCTGCGCCTTATCACCAATCCTGTTTGTGATTTTCATGGACAGGATATCGAGGCGTAGCCATGTGGGGAGAGGGTTGCAGTACGGTGGGCTGGGGATCACATCACTGCTTTTTGCAGATGATGTGGTCCTGATGGCACCATCGGTCTGTGACCTCCAGCACTCACTGGGTAGGTTCGCGGCTGGGATGAGGATCAGCACCTCCAAGTCTGAGGCCATGGTTCTCAGCAGGAAACCGGTGGACTGCCCACTCCGGGTAGGGAATGAGTCCTTACCCCAAGTGAAGGAGTTTAAGTATCTGGGGGTCTTGTTCACGAGTGAGGGGACTATAGAGCGGGAGATTGGCCGGAGAATCGGAGCGGCAGGAGCGGTTTTGAGGTCACTCTAGATTGATCTACCGGGTAGATTGATCTACCGGTCAATCTTTGTCCCGACCCTAACCTATGGTCATGAGGGATGGGTCATGACCGAAAGAACGAGATCCAGGATACAAGCGGCTGAAATGAGTTTCCTCAGGAGGGTGGCTGGCGTCTCCCTTAGAGATAAGGTGAGAGGTTCAGTCATCCGGGAGAGACTCAGAGTAGAGCCGCTGCTCCTTTGCGTTGAAAGGAGTCAGTTGAGGTGGTTCGGGCATCTGGTCAGGATGCCTGCTGGGCGCCTCCCTAGAGAGGTATTCCAGGCATGTCCAACGGGGAGGAGGCCCCGGGGCAGACCAAGGACCAGGTGGCGTGATTACATTTACGCATTGGCCTTGGAACGTCTTGGGATCCCCAGGGCAGAGCTGCCGCCAGCTCTGGGAAAGGGAAGTCTGGGGCTCTCTGCTGGAACTGTTGCCTCCGCGACCCGACCCCGGATAAGCGGATGAAGATGAAGATGAAGAAGACTTCCCTTTCCCTAGCTCTTCTACCTTCCCTTTTATCGCTCTTATCTTTGGCCTTGTGGTGTTTTTATATTTTCCTCCACTTCATCGCAGCATGTCTTATTAAAGGTGCCCTCTTTTGGCCACTGGGATTTTCCTGATGTCCGCTCATGCCACTCGGTCATGAACAGCTGGATCTGTTTTTTACGATCCGGATTTTGTTTAATTATCACCTCCATTGGTGTCGACACACTGCCTCCCTTTGTTACTTTTGCCCCCATGTATCCCTGTTGCGTGCCGCTTGCCAGTGAGCTAGGAATTTCTGGCTCTTCGTCTAACTCTTTTGTTCTTATTAATACAAGTATTTTACCAGCAGTAATGCCAGGCTTATATTTTCTTCCTTTAATATGGCCAAATTCTAGTTTCTCTGTCCCGTCTCCTTGTGGAGTTTTAGTGATATATTCAAATTTACCAGTTTCCCACTTAACTCTTCTGGGGACTACGGAGATACACAGCCGTGGATTCACCGCTACTCGGCTTCGTCCCTGTAACCCGTACCCTTCTGGTACCCCAAATGATGGATTCAAAGGGAGCGTTGCTACCGCATCAGGATCTCCGCACAATGGCCAACAATCTAGCCAAATTTGTTACAGTCCAATACCCATGTATTGCCCTTCTCCACGGTACGTCAGGAAACTCCTCATCCACTTGTGCTATATTAATAAATTTAGTTATCTGCCAAAGTTTCAAGTTAATTAACTGCTCGTCTTGCCACTGTTCCACACCTTCCTCATCAATATAGGTTCGCTCCAACCAAAAATGTGTCCTTATTCCTTTTGTGTCAGCAGCTCCTTCATTATCAAAATGTTCTAACGAAAATATTTCATTTTCGCTACTATCTCCCTCATCCATTAATATTTACCAACTTATATATAAAATACGTATATTATTGTGATATTATTCTATTCAATCTCTCCTCTGCTCCTCTCAGCATGTATATATTCTATTGTGATATTATTCTATTCAATCTCTCCTCTGCTCCTCTCAGCATATGCCCAACAGTCCGTACAGTACTCCCGAGCGCATGCAAAAAGAGTTGCGACCGTTATCTCACTTCAAGCCGCAACCTATTTAATCTCTCTGCTCCCTCTTAACATACGCCCACCAGTCTGCACAGTACTCTTGCCCACATGCAAAGAGAGTTACGACCGTTATCTCACTCTGAAAGCCGTAACTTATTCAATCTCATACAATTACTTCTTTAGTTTACAGTAAGTACACTTGTTATTTACACATCTATTCTAATTGTTTATATAAAAGCAGTATTTACATGCACTATAGTTTTTCCTTTTGGCCAAATGTTGCAATTACTTTTAGCAACAGTTGCAATTATTTTTAGCAACTCATGCGCTTCGCAGTCCCTAAGAGGCTCCTAGCAACTGTTTGCGTACAAATCTCCTTCCTGTCGCAGTCCCTAAACGGTCTCCTAGCGACTTTGTACACAAACCGACCCCCTGTCGCAGTCCTCGTCGGTCTCCTAGTGAATGTGTACACTCAAATCAACCCCTGCCCGTTCAGACCTTCCCTTTTCGGGAGAGCCCCAGCACACAGCTGAAACACTACTGAAATGAAAAGCGGTATCCACAGTGTTGTGCTAGCAATCGCGCACAAACCAACTCTTATCCGTTCAGTCCCCCCCTTTTCGGGAGCCCCTCAGCACTCAGCTGAAACACTACTGAAATGGAGAGCGGTATCCACAAAAGTTGGGCTAACTCTAATATAGTCTATACACAAACCGTCCTGTTCTAATGCTTACAATAAATTCACAGACTTTAACAACTTCACAGACTTTAAGACGATAGACAACTATTTTTACACACTGTCTGTCTTCACTTCTAGCACAGGTCCACACTATTCTCATCCCGTGTGTAATTATTTCTGATTTATGGCCTGGCCTGAGCATGTGCTGCCATCCAAATCATTCCCCCGCTGAACACTAGGCAGACAATTATCCAGCATGCTATACACACATTCAACAGCCATTCATCCATTCTTTCTCCATCATTCATTCTTTCCGCACCATGGTGTATTTCATGCACATTAAACATATATTAAGACATACAGTTGCATCAAACTCTGTACCGCCAGTGACTTAGTTTTAGTTAATATTATTTTGGTGAACCTGCTGGGTTTTACACTTATTTTACACAAACCTTGCTTATTTTCTTTAAATCATTCTTTAGAGGAGAGACATTCTGATTTTCCTCACCTGGGCGGAGTCCTGCACTCAGACACAATCAGAATTTGCAGAATTTAGAAAAGGTTTCTGCTTACCTTTAATTTTGTGGCCACTGATGTGTGTTTGAGATGCAGGTTGTCCTCCCAGGCTGGAGTTCTCAGAGTCTTGTCTCTCCTGGCTGGCTCGCCAATTGATGTCGGGGGAGGAAGAGTCCCGGTCAGGGCCAGTGATAAGGACTGGACCTCCTTGCCAACACTTAATCTTCTTCATAATTCATTCGTTACTGGAGTCTCACAACAGGTTCAAAGAATTCACTGGAGATGATCAGAGTTCGATGCATAGAGTTTTATTCTTCAACAGAAACAAAACCCGGGTTGGCTCCGGAACCAGACCGAAGTACAACTGTCTGTGCATGATCTTATATATCCCAAGAACTGGGTGGAGAATACTGACTTTTACGCCCCATTTCCCAAACCAACCTATTGTCATTCACAAACCAATGGTGTCATAACTCCCATAACTTCCAAATTTGGGCCCTCCTGGTGACTGTTACATAACACCATTATATAATACGCTTTGGGCCTATCTGCGCATGTCTGGGTTGGTGGCCTCGGCCCTCCAGGTGGCCGCTACATCACCCTGGGTGCTCTCCCCGCCCCCCCCCCGTGATTGCAAGCGCTGGGTACCTTCCCTCCCACGATTGCAGTCGCTTTCCCAGCTGTGGGCCTCTATGGGCATATTCTGGGCATATTCAGCCTGTCCTCTCGACACCCTTATCTTGTAGAGACTCTAGACTGTATTTTTTTTAAACTTTATGATTACCTTATGATTTTCAGGTTACATGCTTAATCAAACACACTCTTTATATTTATGCAGACTTAACATTTTGATATTGATAATATTGCTTAATACAAGGCATATTATACCTTAACTATAATTATTTACAACAATACACTGTATCAAGACATACAGTATATATGGATAGATGTATTTATAGAGGAAATGTAATCCATCATTACATTTATTCCGATAAAGTGCCTGAACTTTTGTATTTCTTCATGATTGTAAATACTTGCCGTTTGCTTGACAAATCAAGACAATAAATGTATTTCTAAACAACCACTTGTTGCTTTAACAAAGTCTGCACACTTTGGAATCTCAATAAAACAATTCAGAGTAATTCTTAATACATTTATTAAATATAGCCAGCATTACTCCGTCCACAGCCAGTCTGGGTACACTCCATTTTTATTCATGTCATTTCTGGAGAAAAACCTACAAGGCATCATTCGCCAAAAAAAAAAGACTACATTAATTATCAACATTTGAGGCATTTAAGACAAACTGTTTATTTGAACAATTTGTGAATATAAGTTCAAAGCTGGAGTACAAAGTAAAACATTGAAGCATTAAACTGAACATCTACTGTACAAAAAAAACAAAGGTCTTCCAGATCACGGCCCCGTGGCAAAGTGGTGTGTTAACCGCTGAGCATCCTTCGCCCTGAAACAACTTACCGAGGCCAAACAGAGCAAACGCTGCTTTAACTTAAGCACAGATAATTCAAACCAAAGGCAAGCAGGACATTACACTAAGTCGGGGGCTTTTTCATACACAAGAATTATGCCGTTTTCTGCAACAAACATTTCAGAAGGAGCGAGGTCAAACACAGGAATGGGAAATGCTGCCGGTAGGAGAGAAAAAAGGAATGGCTACTGTTTATTACATCCCATCTTAGACCAACAAAAGGTGAGAGGTTTTTCCAAAAACACACAAGGAAGACTGAAATATACAGACAGATGAAAAACGGTTATCAAAAAGTGTACCAACTGCACAAGATAAGAAATCTATACAAACTTTACATTAAAAATCACGGACGTTCTGTCTAGTAAAAACAAGGAGACGAGCAAAGCGCTATGAAAATCCAAAAATACAGCCATCTTCTAATCGATGAGTTATAATACAGGACATCACTGATGTCAGCTGCTTTACACAAACAAACCTGGGGGGGCTCACCCATCGGTTTATTTTTTATAATCAAACATATATAGCATGGCAGTGGCCACAAGGGGTTCAGAATTGAAGGAGCAGAAGTGTAATGCTGCTGAGTCGTGTCACCACTCCTCAAAGAGAAACATACAATGAAAGTGCAACTAAGGTGAGCTAGCAACAGCACCAGCCTACCTATCCTGTTTGCCTACCTTGCCTCTTTTTGACAACTTAAGTATATAAACCTTTAAACAATGACATGTCTCCTGTTTCCTTAAATGTTCAAATGGCTTGGACAGCAAATACCCATCATAGTACACTTTTTTTTTTCTCTTAAAAAATATAAATATCTCTTGTGTAAAAAAATATCACAGGTGATTTATTTTCTTCGAATACAAATAGGAAAAAAAAAAGAACATTTTCTTTGAAAATTTGAGATCACTCTCCAAAAAGGGAATAAAGATAATGGGTAGAAGAACATGTTTTTGTTGGATGATGATCTTAGTGGGGATGAGGACTCTGGAGCAGCTGTGGTACTTTGGGATGAGCTTTGCTGGACTGGGGGCAGTCAGTAGGCGGGTGGGGGGCCAAGGTGTGCTCCTTTACAAGGTTTGGTTGGTTCTTTTCTTCAAGGTATGGATTTCAGTGACCTTTGACCTCATAGTAGAGTGAGTCCTTGAGTCAAGCTGACTGGGGTTCAGCTTCTTCCCAAACCCTAACCTTTAGTGGGGAAGTAGCCAAAAAAAAAAAAAAAAGAAGTACCCCAAAACAGCATTGATGGGCAATGTCGCCCAACTCCTGAGCCTTCAGTTCTCCTGCGTTCTGGAGGGTTCAACCTCACTCTGGCCCAACGGCTCTGCCTCCGTCCTGCACCGCTTGGCCGGCATGTCGTACGCCAGCGGGGTGTCTCTGTGCTCTAGGTGAGGTTCCAGAGAGCCGCTTCGGTCGTGGCTGGGGGCGCTGGGCTGACTGCAGCCGTTGGAGTCGTTGTCTGAGGGAGGGGGAGGAGCATCCAACAGAGGGTGGGAGGGACCGTTGGATTGGACTACTTCAGGTTTCACTTCATTCACTTGTAGCAATTGAGAGCCCTCCACTGAGCTTGAACTGTGGCTTGCAATACCTGTCAAACAAAGACAGAAAACTGAGTGGCTAGAGTGTCTATGCTTGTCAGTATATAGGTCTGTTTGACAGGGCTGATTTCTCACAGGAAAAACCAAAACATTTGTAAGACTTCTAAAACCAAATGGATGACTGAAATATATTCAAGGCCTTGAGTTTAGATACTATAATTGAAGACATTTTAAAAGAAATATTCCACTCTGATATTCTTACTCGGTTAAATATAAATCTGTGATGTTTAACTCGTACACTCTACCCTGCATGTGTGTGTGTTGTGTTTGGCGGCCACTTCCCCCCTGCATGTGTTGCGTGTGTTGGTGCATGTGGAATGTCAGATATAGGTGTCTGACATTCAGATAAATGAGGTTCTATCGTACCTTTTTCCAATCTTCAGATGGAACGTAGTCCTCGTCTTCATCTGACTCCTCTGCATCATTGTTATCTGAAACACAATGTGATATCCATTTAACCTTCTTGATCTTGTTTTGAAATGCATACAATCACCACACAGTTCTACAAAGGAAAACAAGAATCTATCACTGATGTGATAGAGCTACACTAGTTAGGAAACTTGTACTATATATCTGAAGTATGGTTTAACATGCATCTCCAGTGTAATTACTCTTGCCTATCCATTCTTTGCAAAGCACAAATTCAGGATGGATAAACAGGCAAAGTGAAAGCCTGCTAAAGCTTGGTATTTTTCTGCTTGTTGTGCAGTGAAAGTAAATGGCTCTTTCCTTTTTTTTTGATAGCTTGCCTCTTTCTGGTGGACCAGTGGTTAGTAATGCTTTGTATCCCCTGACCCAGATGTGCTACCTGTGTGTTCAGGGTGTCCCAGGGCCCAATATATATCTTAAGGCTGGTCCTCTTAGGTCATACAGACTGTACTACTAGTAACTTCAGGACCACTAAGCAAATAATGTATTTTTTGGTGTGTGTGCGTGCGTATGTGTGTGAAAGAAAGTGTGCCAGGGCGACTGTGAATTTGACAGGTAGTTACTTAGAGTTTAAGTATTCCTCTGCTATGAACTTGCCATTCTCTCCAGCAGTAGACTGCAGGTTCTTGATTTGAAGTATTTTGATTTGTTTCGATCTAGGTGAGAATGGTAGCTAGACCGTGGACATATCTTGCACTTAAGAGTATCGGTAATGTCTTTTTAGATCTCAAAAGCACTCGCTTTTTATCAACACCCGTACTCTGAAGATTGTTTTTTTGTTTGTTTTTCCCTGTTGTAATCATATTTGCTGTTTTCTTTTTTTTTTTTTAATTATTATTATTTTGTTCTTTTATTATCAGTACAGCAGCACCACTCCATAATTTGTCTGAAAGAAATATTGCCGGTCATTGTGGAACAATCAAGAGCTACAGAATGTAACGTACGCTAATGGTGCTTTTAGCCGCCTGTGTCTGCGTTTCCAGCGAGCGTTTTATTTTAACGAAGCGGGTGTACTTCTCATTGGGTGGGGTGGGGCGGGGCGTGAGGGAGGGTCAATGTAGACAGGTGTAGCTGAGTTGGAAAGCTTTATATGCTGTGCTCTGGAAAGACTTGCTGGGGATGCACGGGTGCAGAAGGCTGGAGCAGACTTCTTGTAGGACTGTTTGAGCCACATGACGGTAAAACTTCTCTGCAAACATCCCTGTTCTAATAAATTGCTTTAGAGGTGTTACATGTATTCTGCCCACGGCTGTTGGGTTGTGTGAATTAAATACTGTGATTTTAAAGGTGTAAACAAATGTGCTGTGGCCTCTTTATTGCTTCCTGTGAAACTTAAGGAACTCGTGGTGTATTCCACCAACCAGCCCAACCTCATAACCATTCGTAGGAAATCTTACGTAAAGTAATTTCACAGCACCCGTACATATCTTTACGTATTGTAAGGTAAATATGTTTACGTATCTACACATTGCAAGACGTACGAATGCTTACTAACCTCCTCTCGGCAGCTAGAGAATCTACGCTATCTCGTGCGCACGAGAAACTATTTCCGGTTAGAAACATGATTCGTCCTGGAAATATACAGTATATTAACAAGTAAGAAAACAAGTTAACTGATCAGTAATACCATTTAGTATTCTCATGAGGGCCATAGATAAGTTATGAGAGGGCTTGATCCAAAGAGCAGATCCACTTTTTTCATGTTTCGTTCGTGCAGGTGTGAATTACTATGATATTATGTATTCAACTACCCTCGTAAGTAGTATGTGCTACCTGAGCTCCCGTAGCTATTGTTAGTTTTTTTTTTACTCATGTCCCCTTAGGGGCTCCGTATTATCTGACCAAACAATGCAGTCAATGCGGCGTCTATGTATATATATCTATGGTTTCAAGTATCAATAGTTGCACCCGGACTTTTTTTATTACGTAGCACCGCCTATTTATTACGTTTCCCGCGGGGCACACCTCTCTTTCTTGCGACTTTCTCCTCACGGTGAGTAGATCAGTAGCTATGCCAATGTCATCATTTTTTGTTCACGCTTTTGGTAGCGAATTTGCTATAAGTCTACTACTTTCCGACAGATGACATCGTTTTCCTGGTCAAATGTCAGATTTATCTTTCATTAATCCTAATCTGATATCAAAAATCCTCTATTTTTCAGTGCTAGTTAGACCAGGACAATTTATTGTGGGCTTGACTAAAGTAATCCCAGTGATGTGAGTGAGTGATCTACACGGTCACGGCTCTTCTCTGTCCTGGCCCCGCAGTGGTGGAATGAACTCCCCACTGATGTCAGGACAGCAGAGTCGCTGCCCATCTTTCGCCGCAGGCTGAAAACCCACCTCTTCAGGAAACACTACCCTGACCCTTCCCCTTAGCCATGCCTATTTGTCGTCAATTATGTGTCTGAGCTCTTGTTTATTGGCTCTTGTTCATTTGATACACTTATTTGTCTTAGCTCTTGCTTATTTGGTTCACTTATTTGTCTTAGCTCTTGTTTATTTGATTCTCTTATTTGTCTCATTTGTTTAAGATCTAGTAGGTTGCTAACTTATTGCACTCTTACCTTAACACTAGTTATGCTCTTAGTTGCTTGTTTAGGAAGGAAATGCACTTACGATTTCTGGTGACTAGTAGTTTTCTTGCCTACCTATGTTGAATGCACTTATTGTAAGTCGCTTTGGATAAAAGCGTCTGCTAAATGACTGACTGTAATGTAATGTGATAGGCTAACGTAACGGATGAGGTTTGCACTTGTTTAGCTAGAAACGAACTGTTAACTTAATATTAAATAAATCTAAAATAAACCAACCGTGAATTACATAAACGTATATCAGTCATTAATATTATTTACTCCTATGTTAATCTAACCAATTATTCTCAATTGTCTAGCAGCTTCTTTCTCCTAATTCCCCTCTCCTACACCTCAACCCAGTTCTTGATACTTATAAACGGACCCAAAGGCTCTTTTAAGAGCCAAAATATCTAGCTCTCTCTCTCTCTCTAGCTCTCTCTCTCTGTGTGCTTTGTCTGAACAATTGTCTTATTCAGTATGTCTTCCAAAGATGATGAGGCCAAATTGGATGAACTTCTTAAACACGGCCGAGAAGTTGCTGAGAAGCTCAACCAAGAGTACAATCAAGCCCAACTGGATGAAGTTGTCAAACAAGGCCAAGAAGTTATTTGGAAGCTTGAACAAGAATACCATAGAGCCCAACTGGACAAACATCTTGAACAAGGCCAAACACTTGTTGAGAACCTCAACCAAGATGACTCGGAAGCCCATTTGAATGAGCTCCTAAAACAAGGCAGAGCACTTGCCAAGCATCGCAACTCTGAGGTCCAACCCAAACAGGTAAATCCAGTAAAAACTGGATGGCAGTCGTGTCCGTTTTTATACAATTGTGACTGGAAATTGGTCCACAATAGCGTATTGTTTGATTGTTAGATTGATTTGGTAATGTCCACCAAAACTGTGACACTTGTACAGCATACCGTCAAGGTTGTGTAACTGAGGTGATATAGGGCCATGAGGATGCATAGTTATAGTGAGATGATGCATAATTTCCACAGGCAAAGAAGAGAAGGGCCAAACAGCCTACTGTCAGTTGGAGAAAGAGGGATATTGCTGGGCAAATCATTTCTCGAACACCCAGGCCATCCACATCTTCTCATAGTGATTTTTTTTTTTTTTTTTTTTTTTTTTTTTTAGCCTAAAGCAGTCCCAAGAATGTGTAGACTGTTGGAGGTTGGTAAGAAAATGTGCATATGCATTTTTGTTGGATTGTTTTCACAGCTTCAAGAGTCATCAAATCAAGAGCCCGAACAACATCAGCAATTGAGCCCGCATTGGAGTGTCTTGAGCAACAAAGACCAGATCTGGGTGAGTATTACATGATTGGGTTCCTGTAGATAAAGCAGTTATGGAGCATTCAAGCCTCAGACTTACTGCATGACTTGGACAGTAATCTTTCTACACTAGCACACCATCATTGAGTTGTTTAACATAGTATTGTTAGCTTGCAGCCTGCTTTATGGTATACTAACAGTTCACACCTGCACACATCATTTTGATCAGAACTTGCTTAAGCGAGACGAGACGAGATGGCGCGGCCGTGTCTAGACGCCGTCGTGGTAGCTCCGCGGAGATTGTGCGTTTTTTTAGTTTTTGTGTTTGTTTTTAATATCTTTTTTTGCTCAAACACATCGGCACTAACATCCTACGAACGCAGCACACTTTTGGACATAAACTTTTGCGCAAAACAAAGGTTTTTGTCCACTTTTCCCATCGACCCAGCGTGGCCGGCAGAGATAGTACGAGCGAGCCACAACAACAACAGTGGAGACTCACCTACGGGGAGACGAAGGAGGAAACATCGGGGAAAACGGAGCGGAATTCGGAACAGACTGAGAGTTCAAGCCCACCGTCCACCTCTGCCCAGCATCCTTCTTGCTAACGTCCAGTCTCTGGATAATAAGTTGGATGATGTTAGGGCGAGGATTAGATTCCAACGGGACATGAGGGATTGTAACGTCTTTTGTCTGACGGAAACATGGCTGACCCCGCTGGTGCCGGATCGAGTCATATGCCCAACCGAGTCCTTCTCTGTTTTCCGTGCGGATAGAACGGAAGAGTCTGGCAAATCTAAGGGTGGAGGGGTTTGCTTCATGACCAACAACAAGTGGTGCAACCCAAGGACATTAAGACTCTTTCTCGTTCCTGCTCGTCGAACCTGGAACATCTGACTATCTCATGCCGTCCATTCTACCTTCCCCGGGAGTTCAGCTCGGTCATCACCACAGCCGTCTACATACCACCACAAGCGGACACCGACGTAGCACTATCGGACCTACATGATGTGTTATGTCGGCATCAGAACAAGCATCCCGACGCGGCTATGGTGGTGGCTGGGGACTTTAATAGGGCGAACCTAAAAAAAGTCATGCCGAACTTTCACCAGCACATTACGTGTGCTACCAGAGGGGAAAGAACGTTGGACCACTGCTATACGCCGTTCAAGAGAGGCTACAAGGCTGTCTCTCTCCCTCCGTTCGGCAAATCAGACCATGCCGCCATTTTCCTGCTACCGGAGTATAAACAAAGGATAGCACGGGAAGCGGTAGTGACGAGGGACGTAAAGCGGTGGTCTGAACAATCAGAGGCTGAGCTACAGGACGCTCTGCGTGACGTCGACTGGGACATGTTCCAATCCAGTTCCAGGGACGTCAGCGAGTTTACGGAAGTAGTAACGAGCTTCATAGCAACGCTAGTGGACACCATCGTCCCCACAGTAAAAGTTAGGTCCTTTCCTAACCAAACACCGTGGGTTGATAAATCCATCCGCGACGCTTTGAACGCCCGCACTGCTGCCTATAACTCCGGTCTTGTATCCGGCAACATGGACGAGCACAAGGCAGCGTCCTATGGACTGAGAAGGGCGGTGAAGGAGGCCAAGAGGAGGTATAAGGACAGAGTGGAGTCGCAGATGGAGCAGCGCGACACCAGACGCCTATGGCAGGGGCTACAGACTATAACGGACTACCAGGGCAGACCCCCCGCAATTGTGAGTGCCGACGCATCCCTAGCGGAGGACCTGAACTCATTCTATGCACGGTTTGAGGCTAGCAACAACAGCGCTAGCTCGCCGGCTAACAACGTCACCGTTAGCGCAACCGGAGTGAGTTCTACCGCTGGGGATGAACACACACTCTCTGTGACCGAGCACAGTGTGAGGAGGGCTCTGACGAGGGTGAACACCAGGAAAGCTGCTGGTCCAGATGGCATATCTGGGCGAGTACTGAAGACCTGTGCTAATCAGCTAGCTCCAGTGTTCACCACTATATTCAACATCTCCCTGGCTGAGTCTGTGGTCCCCGCCTGCTTCAAGAGATCCACTATTGTCCCTGTGCCCAAGAATGCTTCTCCAGCATGCTTGAATGACTACCGACCGGTGGCCCTCACCTCGGTGGTCATGAAATGCTTCGAGAGGCTGATAAAGGACTACATCTGCGCCTTCCTCCCTTGCTCCATGGACCCGCTGCAGTTTGCTTATCGTCCCCAAAAGTCCCCGGTGATGCTGTCTCCCAGGTATGCCAACCCCCACCTCTCATCTGGGCACCCGGGAAGGGGGGCTATGTGGACGCGGTTCATTGACTATGTTAGCTTTCAATACCAATCCCCCACCCCCCCCCCCCCAAAAAAACCCCCCCCCCCCCCCCCCCCCCCCCACCCCCCCCCCCCCGGGTGTCAGGGGGGGTAAAAAACCCCCCCAAACCCCCTCACCCCAACCAGGCCCCCCAGGGTTCTCCCCCAAACCCCCTACTTTACCCCTGTACACACAAGACTTGTGGCCATTTTACTCCAACACCTCATTAAGTTTTAGATGACACTGGGGGGGGGCCTGTCTCCAACGCGAGAAGGGCCCACCTGGAGGAAGTTTCTGACTGTCACTCGGTGCCAGGACAACAGCCTCCTCCTGAATGTCCCAAAACTAAGGAGTTATTGTGGATTTAGGAGGGGCACAACAACAGAGGGGCTACTCACCACTTTGGGGATTAATGGGAATACTGGGAGAGGGTGAGCAGGTATAAATATGGGATCCACAACACCAAAGATCTCACATGGTCCCCCACACGACACTCTGGTGAGAAAGGCGAGGGCGCCTTTACCACCTCAGGCAACTGAGGAAATTTAAAGTCCCCCCGGAGGGTCCTTCAGTCCTTCTACTTGGGGCTGTGGAAGGGATCCCGACAGGAAGCATCACTGCCTGGTTTGGCACAGCCCGCTCAGGGCAGGAAGGCTCTGCAGAGAGAGTGCGTTCGGCTGAGCGCACTATTGGAATACAACTCCCCCCCCTGCAGATTGTACACCAGGAGGTGCAGAACCCAAACCCGCGGATCATGAAGGGTCCCCACCACCCCCCCAAAAAGGCTGTTTGCGGGGTGCGGGAGGAAAAACGCCTCCCATCCGCTGCCAAAAACAGAGAGACTGGACGGAGTTTCTTTCCTCAGGCCATCAGGGCTGTGAACTCTGACCTCACCCGGGCCCCCCCAAGACAAACCCCACTGCCCCCTTATGCACACATTTCACACTTAGGTAAAGACTACACAAATTTATAATTTATATTATATTATACATACAAATTTTTCCCTTTTTTTATATATTTTTTTTTTTAAAATGCTTTTTTTTGAAATATTTTGTTTTTATATAGAGCCCCTTTAAAAAATGTGAATTGTAAATATTGGTTTGGGTTTTTGTAAATGTGGGAACCTGTTATTTTGCCATTTCTGCTAAACATTGCCCCTTTGCATTTTCCCACACACCTCGTGTGTGTATGTGACAATTAAACTTCTTGAATCTTGAATCAGATGGTGTAACTATTTTTCAACACTCCCCTAATGAGGTTATGTTACAACATCAGAATCAGAATTCGGTGTATTTTGACAAGTATGTTTACACATACAAGGAATTTGTCTTGGTAAGTTAGCTTATGTAGGTGAGATGGCAAAATAGACCTACATTTCATGTTTACCTGAGCCACGTTTTAGAATGCAGGCATGATGTGTCTTGAAGTGTGTCTATAACAGTACACCTTTTTAGTCAGTGTTTTACACCTTGTAAACTTATATTGTTGTGTTGACAGAAATACTTCTTCAAGAACTGCAAGACCTTCTGTCATCTTCTGGTGAAAGTCCCGCATTTGAAACTAATCTGAAAACTACAGCATCGCAGGATTGGGGCACCAGGAACAAGTGTTAGTCAGAGAGGTGGAGAGAGGCTAGACCATATTCAATCTCCAACATGCTGGCAACAGAGGATGTCAGACCCCAGATTTGTCAGCATTGCAAGGCAAGGGAGGCAGTGGTGAGGTGCAAAGATTGCCTGCCAAAGCAATATACCTGTATGGAGTGTGACCTTGCTGTGCATGGGACACATGTGCTCCACAACAGAAGCTCCATGATTGCGGGGTTCCTCGAGTCTCTGGCCCCCACTACAGTGGTGAAGCAAGGCAAAGATGGACGATACGTCCATCATCATCATGGTATTTGTTGTTGTTGTTGTGTTTGTAAATTATAGCCTGTGTGCTCTTAAACAACAATGTTTACTTATTAGGGGAATCCTTTGATAAACCTTTTGGGTTCCACATACTGCCAAATGGAATAGTTGGATTACTAAACGATAACATCAAAATTGTTCGTCATACTTGGGCTACACGTTTTCTCAATGGTTTTGACGACAAAGAAAAGTAGTGGGTTAGTTAAGTCTGTCAATATATTATTTTTGTTATGCATACGAATCTTAGTAGTTATAATTTTTATTTCATGTTTTAATTATAGCTCGTCTCTTACCAATGGCACTACCAGATTCCGTCTGCCAGTGTAGAGAGCTAAAGTATAGTGTTGGCGTAGGACGGTCAATTGCCTTTGTCAACATGAATGGTGAGTGTCTCCTCAAGGAATATGAAGGGGTAAAACAGTGCTCCTCAATATCTTGTGACGTATAATTAATTGTTTCTGACTTCCAACTTTTGATGACTGCTCTCAGTAATGTTTTTGTATCTTGTTTTTGCGTGTAAGTTGTCAGGGCATATACAGGGTTAGGTTAGGGTTAGGCTAACCCAACCCTCTTTGCCAGACTGAAGGAGCAGGACAGCATTCTTGTGCAGGGAGAATTGAAGCACATTGGCATCAGCTGAGGGAGATGCTGGGTTTGAGAGGACCAGATCACAAACATTTAAAGAGGGATTCAGAAACAACAGAGTAGGTTATAGTTATATTAGAAAATGTTTCACAGTTGTATGTCTTCATGCGTCTACAATTGGTCTACTAGGGTTAGTCTTTGACCTGTCCGCATACCTTTGCTGCAAATATCTGAGAAGAACATAGAAGACTTCAAATATTCTGAATAAAAATGTATTGCACTGAACAAATGTGAGTTTTGAATTCATTAAATTTTTATAAGGGCTAAAATCTGAATGAAATCAATACGAATGAAACAGCTCATAAATACGGGCTCCCAGGTGTCCTTTCCACTTGGCGCCCACTGAAAGAGAAAAGGAATTTAATAGATATACACAGAAGCACAATAGACTGAGAAAATGTAAACATACACTTTGTAGCCAAAATATGTTACACCTACTACTTTTTTTTATGGTTCGGGCTAAGTCCTTTAGTTACACTGAATGAAATCTTAATGCTGCAGGATACATTCTGGATGACCATTCTCGCTTCAAACTTGTGGCAACGTTTTGGGTCAGGCCCTTTGTTGTGGAATAATATACTTTGTACTAAACAATGATATGCTTATAATAGCAATATAATCTAGAGTTGTGTGTTGATCTATAAATCTACATAAATCTAGAAATATGTTTGATTAAGCATGTAACCTAAAAGATCAAAGTAATCAAAGTTTCAATAAAGGCTTCAAAAACTTAGTCTAGAAACGGTCTCCCAACAGTAATCATAAAGGTTTTTAAAAAATACAGTCTGAGGCCCTCTCTGTACTAAGGGTTGTCCAAGGTCAGGTCGGCATAGGCCTTAAAAAAAACCCAGGTGGGGCAGGCGCAGACCAAGCTGAAGTCCAGGTGGCCATAACGTAATGGTGAAAAGAAAGTCCCGAAGATTCCCCAGTTAACGGCTTACGTAATGGTGGTAAAACGGGAAACGAACCAGCCTACATGCCCACAAAGACCCCCCCATTAGGACCAAATTTGGTGTTCGTCACCACCATTATTTTCTTGCTGACAAAGCTAAAAAAAATGAAAAATGGTCGTAGAAATCAGTATTTCTCCACCCAGTTTTATAGTGTTTATAAGAGCATGCACAGACAGTATTTACGTCAGTCTGGTTCCCAGGGACCAACTCGGGTTTTGTCTCTTTTGAAGATTAAAGCTCTATTGCAAACAACTCTGATCATCTCCAGTGACTTCTTTGAACCTGTTTTGAGACTCCATTAACTACAGCAGCTACGGCAGAACGTGGAAGAAGTATTAAGTGTGGCTGAGGGGGGTCCGGTCATCCATCACTTGCCTGAGACTTGGACTTCTTCCACCGACACCCTTTACTGCCTGAACTTGCCTGGCCTGCACAGACCAGTGACCTCAACCCCATTGAAACACCTTTGGGATTAATTGTAATGCGAAACATCAATGCCGGACCACACACATGTTCTGGTGGCTAAGCTGAAGCAACCCCCTGCAGCAATGTTCCAGACATGTAGCGGAAAGCTTTTCTCGGAAGCAAAGGGGTGGACCAACTCTTATATTAATGTCGATGATTATGGTACGAGATGTTTTACACCTTCTATTCATGTCCGACAAAGTGAAGTTGTTCTGAGGGCAACATGGGGTGCAAAACAGGATCACTGACCTACAGTAATTCAACGGAAGCATCTAAGCCCGTCTGACTGCCTCCAAGGTTAAAAAAGTTGAGTTTCCCAAAGTTGGACATTTGTCCACATTTATTGAGCCAAGATGAATAAATTAATCCCTTTCCCCCCCCCGGTCCTTCTTGGCAAAAAATTAAAAAAAACCCAAATTTTTTTTTTTTGCCTTTTATTTAAAAAAAAAAAACCCCCCCCCCCGTTCCCCCCCCCTTTGGGTGGTCAATACCCCCGTTCAGGATCAAAACAACAAATGAATACCTTCCGCCCACACACCCGAAATCCTCTCATTAGGACATTAATAATTAAAAGGTCAAAACATTCACATCACACGGGGCATTTCAAAGCTGAAAATTACTGACGGGCTTAAATCAAAGGAGGTCAATGGGCCCTCCAAAAACCCTGTCAAATACTGACAAGTGTCAATCAAAACTGTCAATTTTGAAAAGTTCAATATCAAATGGGGTCAAATGCAATTTATTTTTCTTAATCCTAATCTTTTCAAAAATCCTCTATTTTTCAGTGCATTAGACCAGGGACAATTTATTGTGTTTGACTAAAGTAACCGTGTTTGGGATAGGTTTAACATAAGGATGAGGTTTGCATTTGTTTTAGCTAGAAACAAACTTTAACTTAATTTTAAATAAACTAAAATAAACCAACCGGAATTACAAAAACGTTATCAGTCATTAATTTTTTACTCCTATTTAATCAAACCCAAATTATCCCCAATTGTCAGCACTTTTTCTCCAATTCCCCCTCCACATCTCAACCCAGTTCTTGATATTATAAAGGGAAACCCAAAGGCTTTTTTAAGAGCCAAAAACTAGCTCCTCCCTGCTCTCTCTCCCCTCTCTCCCTCAAGCTCTCTCTCTCTTGTGTTTTGTCGAACAATTTGTCTATTCGGGTATGTTTCCAAAAAATGTGGGGCCAAATTGGATAACTTCTTAAACAGGGGCCGAGAATTCCCCTGAAAGCTCAACCAAGAGTACAATCAAGCCCAACTGGATGAAGTTTAAACAAGGCAAGAAGTTATTTGGAAACTTGAACAAGAATACCTAAGCCCAACTGGGCAAAACATCTTAACAAGGCCAAAAACTTTTTGGAAACCAAACCCAAATACTCGGAAACCCCCTTTGAATGGCTCCTAAAACAAGGCAGGCACTTGCCAAACATCTCAACCTGAGGGCCAACCCCCATAAAAACCTAAAAACGGGGTGGGATCTTTTTCCGTTTTTTTTACAATTTTTACTGGGAAATTGGTGACAATCGTTTTGTTTTATTTTTATTGATTTGGTAATTCACCAAAACTGTGACACTTTTACAGCATACCGGGCAAGGTTGTGTAAATGAGGGGATATAAGGGGCCATGGGGTGATGTTATAGTGAGTAATGCATAATTTCCCCAAGGGAAAGAAAAAGGGCCAAACGCCTACTGTCTTGAGAAAGAGGATATTGGGTGGGCAAATATTTCTCAACACCCGGCCATCCCATCTTTTCATAGTGGTTTTTTTTTTTTTTTTTTTTTTACCTAAAGCAGCCCAAAAAGTGTAGATGTTTGGAAAGGGGGGTAAGAAAACGTGCTACATGGTTGTTTTTCACAGCTTCAGATCCCTCAAATCAAAGCCCAACAAAATCCAATTGACCCCATTGGAGTTCTTTAGCAACAAAGACCCGATCTGGGTGAGTTTTAAATTTTTTTAATGGTTTTGGGTGGCTCCCTTTGTGGGGGGGGGGTTGGGGGGGGGGGGGGGGGGGGGGGGGGGGGGGGGGGGGGAAAAAAAGGTTTTTAAAATTTAAGTGGCTTGGGGTTAAAATT
>JAXDDX010000737.1:0-5000 GCA_034670405.1 Hoplostethus atlanticus
ATTATGAAATCTTTGCATTAGTCTGGCTTATGCTTGTGTGTTTACTATACATGTGTTAATTTTATTAGTGTTTGTTTTACTTAGTTAATAAAATCTTTGCATTTATAAAGAACTGGCTGTTGTGTGTCATTGATATATCCTGGACATGAAGGTAGAAAATCACTGTAATCTAGAGCTAACTTCTTCTGATTATTAGACTGATATCATTATAAAGAGACTATTCCAGTGTAAACTGGTGGTGCCCCGTAAGTGTTAATTAATAAGATATTAATTACTAAGAATAATTTCAATAATTGTCAATTTCAAGAATTGACCAAATAGTCTCATCGTTCATAACGAAGCTCAACACACTACACAGTACATCACTTTGTCAATAGAAAGGGGACTGGGGGGAAAAAGAAAACCTTTCTTACCATACAACATTTTACATATAGAAGTAATGTCCATTATGTGCATTTTCCCTTTTGTAGAATTGCAAGACTACCACATGAGGGTGGAAGGACTGCTTTGTTCTCCCGACAGCAAGAGGCTCTCATTGTTGATATGGTCCTTCAAAACAATGCCATCCGACTGCGTGAAATACAGCAAAGAGTTGTTGAAGACAATGTAAACTTTGAAGGAATCAACAGTGTCAGCCTTTCTACCATTGCCTGTGTCCTCCAACGCAACAGGGTACGCATGAAGCAAGTATACAGAGTACCCTTTGAGCGCAACTCAGAAAGGGTCAAAGATCTACGATATCAGTATGTGCAAGTAAGGCCGAATCCCAATTCACCCCTTGGCCCTACCCCTTAGCCCTTCCCCTCCGTTTTGCGCATTCACGTGAAGGGGTAGGGGTGTCCCAATTCTCTTGGGATCGAGGGGTAGGGCTAAGTGCAAGGGCTACATGGCCCTCCAAACGAAGATTTTTCAGGGGCACACTACAAACCGAGGGCTATGAGAAATCTCCCAGAATGACCTGCGAATCAACTGAAAGATCATGGCGACCGCTACACTACCATCCAAAGTGAACCACAAATGTAGTATTTTCTTCGTTAATAAAGATTTTAAAAATATTCTAACCGTGGTATTATCTTAGTTTAATGTCGTTTCAATGTATTATAGACCTTTTCTTTATAACAAGCATAACAAAAAATCGCTAGTATGCCGATGTCTCTACCTCGCTAGTTACAACATTGTTTTTAGGCTGATTTGTGCATGACAGTCCCGCATTTTGACATATTTCCATGTCACATTTCCCCCCTTTGATGGCATATGACGCCGAAATATAACTAAAGTTCGCCGAAGTATAACTAAGTTGCTGCACTTGTTACGGCTCCTCTAATATCAGTGCAGACTGGCAGGGTAATGTTAGGAGCACGGCTTGCTAGCCTACAGAGCACCGCTAACGCTATTCTGTCATGAAGTGGACTGATAATGAAGCAGTGGTCTTTTTTATTTGATGACTTGTTTGATCGATTAGTAGCGTGAAACGTATAAATTGTGAACGAATCGCGAGCGTCCATGCTTTTCTATCTCCATCAGATGAACGGCAAATGTCACTGTGATAATACCATTATTGCCATAGTAATCTCCGATAACAAACTCGTCCCGTCTGTAGTAAACGTCATCGATGACATATCAGCGTCTTGAAGGGTTGTCCCAATTCTTAGGGAGAGATTTCTACCCCTACCCCTTGTGACTCTGTTCCGAGGGCCAAGGCGAAGGGCCAAGCCGAAGCCGTAGGGGTGAAAATGAGAATTGGGATTCGGCCTAAGTGTACACTCAGACACTTTCAGCGCTGATGCTTACAGTACAATTCTATGCTACTAGCCTACTGTTACTGTAAACTGCACTATATTGTAGTGTATGTAAATCAGGAGTGCATACAAATACTCTATTGCAGAAGTCTGTCTTTCTGTATCACTTACTAAACTATTTATTTATTTTTATATATAGAGAGTGTTTGAATTGGATTCCATGGAAAGGCCCCATGAATACATTTTTGTAGATGAAGCAGGGTTCAATCTGGCGAAGAGGAGAAGGAGAGGCAGGAACATAATTGGCCAACATGCCATTGTGGAACTCCCTGGCCAGCGTGGTGGCAATGACACCCTTTGTGCGGCCATAAGTAATTGGGGGGTTCTCCACCGTCATGCAACCCTGGGGCCATATAACACTGAACATCTTCTTACATTTCTGGGTGGTCTTCGGGATTTTTTGCTTGAGCGTGAGCAGCAGGATCATCAGCAGGCAGTGCATCCTGTCTATGTCGTGGTTTGGGACAATGTCAGCTTTGACCGTGGTGTCCAGATACGCGAGTGGTTCAACATCAACCAGCGATTCATAAATGTTTGCCTTCCACCATACAGCCCAACCCAATAGAGTTTTTCTCTGCGTGGCGGTGGAAGGTCTATGACCGAAACCCATATACCAGGGAAAATCTCTTACAGGCAATGGAATTGGCCTGTGGTGACATAGGTGTGGAGTGTTGTCAAGGCTGGATCTGGCACACCTCTGGCTACTTTATTGCCTCAGTTTCGCCTTTTTTTATGTTTTTGCCACACACTGAGCTGTCTGCCCTCAGCTAAGCAGCCCTGCCCTGGGTGTGTGTGCGTTGCATGGTTTCCCCATGGCCACCAGGGCCCCAGACCTCCAGGGGTCACACACTGATCTCTGGCTACTTTATTGCCTCAGTTTCGCCTTTTTTTATGGTTTTGCCACACACTGAGCTGTCTGCCGTCAGCTAAGCAGCCCTGCCCTCTGTGTGTGTGCGTTGCATTGTTTCCCCATGGCCACCAGGGCCCCAGACCTCCAGGGGTCACACACTGACCTCTGGCTACTTTATTGCCTCATTTTGGCCTTTTTTTTATGTGTTTGCCACACACTGAGCTGTCTGCCCTCAGCTAAGCAGCCCTGCCCTGGGTGTGTGTGCGTTGCATGGTTTCCCCATGGCCACCAGGGCCCCAGACCTCCAGGGGTCACACACTGACCTCTGGCTACTTTATTGCCTCAGTTTCGCCTTTTTTTTATGGTTTTGCCACACACTGAGCTGTCTGCCGTCAGCTAAGCAGCCCTCTGGCTACTTTATTGCCTCATTTTCGCCTTTTATTTAATGTTTTTGCCACACACTGAGCTGTCTGCCGTCAGCTAAGCAGCCCTGCCCTGGGTGTGTGTGCGTTGCATGGTTTCCCCATGGCCACCAGGGCCCCAGACCTCCAGGGGTCACACACTGACCTCTGGCTACTTTATTGCCTCATTTTGGCCTTTTTTTATGGTTTTGCCACACACTGAGCTGTCTGCCGTCACCTAAGCAGCCCTGCCCTGTGTGTCTGTGCGTTGCATGGTTTCCCCATGGCCACCAGGGCCCCAGACCTCCAGGGGTCACATACTGACCTCTGGCTACTTTATTGCCTCATTTTCGCCTTTTTTTTATGTTTTTGCCACACACTGAGCTGTCTGCCCTCAGCTAAGCAGCCCTGCCCTGGGTGTGTGTGCGTTGCATGGTTTCCCCATGGCCACCAGGGCCCCAGACCTCCAGGGGTCACACACTGACCTCTGGCTACTTTATTGCCTCAGTTTCGCCTTTTTTTATTGTTTTGCCACACACTGAGCTGTCTGCCGTCAGCTAAGCAGCCCTCTGGCTACTTTATTGCCTCAGTTTCGCCTTTTTTTATTGTTTTGCCACACACTGAGCTGTCTGCCCTCAGCTAAGCAGCCCTCTGGCTACTTTATTGCCTCAGTTTCGCCTTTTTTTATGGTTTTGCCACACACTGAGCTGTCTGCCCTCAGCTAAGCAGCCCTGCCCTGGGTGTGTGTGCGTTGCATGGTTTCCCCATGGCCACCAGGGCCCCAGACCTCCAGGGGTCACACACTGACCTCTGGCTACTTTATTGCCTCATTTTGGCCTTTTTTTTTATGTTTTTGCCACACACTGAGCTGTCTGCCCTCAGCTAAGCAGCCCTCTGGCTACTTTATTGCCTCAGTTTCGCCTTTTTTTATGGTTTTGCCACACACTGAGCTGTCTGCCCTCAGCTAAGCAGCCCTGCCCTGGGTGTGTGTGCGTTGCATGGTTTCCCCATGGCCACCAGGGCCCCAGACCTCCAGGGGTCACACACTGACCTCTGGCTACTTTATTGCCTCAGTTTCGCCTTTTTTTATGGTTTTGCCACACACTGAGCTGTCTGCCGTCAGCTAAGCAGCCCTGCCCTCTGTGTGTGTGCGTTGCATTGTTTCCCCATGGCCACCAGGGCCCCAGACCTCCAGGGGTCACACACTGACCTCTGGCTACTTTATTGCCTCATTTTGGCCTTTTTTTTATGTTTTTGCCACACACTGAGCTGTCTGCCCTCAGCTAAGCAGCCCTGCCCTGGGTGTGTGTGCGTTGCATGGTTTCCCCATGGCCACCAGGGCCCCAGACCTCCAGGGGTCACACACTGACCTCTGGCTACTTTATTGCCTCAGTTTCGCCTTTTTTTATTGTTTTGCCACACACTGAGCTGTCTGCCGTCAGCTAAGCAGCCCTCTGGCTACTTTATTGCCTCAGTTTGGCCTTTTTTTATGTTTTTGCCACACACTGAGCTGTCTGCCCTCAGCTAAGCAGCCCTGCCCTGGGTGTGTGTGGGTTGCATGGTTTCCCCATGGCCACCAGGGCCCCAGACCTCCAGGGGTCACAAACTGACCTCTGGCTACTTTATTGCCTCATTTTGGCCTTTTTTTATGTTTTTGCCACACATTGAGCTGTCTGCCGTCAGCTAAGCAGCCCTGCCCTCTGTGTGTGTGCGTTGCATTGTTTCCCCATGGCCACCAGGGCCCCAGACCTCCAGGGGTCACACACTGACCTCTGGCTACTTTATTGCCTCAGTTTCGCCTTTTTTTATTGTTTTGCCACACACTGAGCTGTCTGCCCTCAGCTAAGCAGCCCTGCCCTGGGTGTGTGTGCGTTGCATGGTTTCCCCATGGCCACCAGGGCCCCAGACCTCCAGGGGTCACACACTGACCTCTGGCTACTTTATTGCCTC
>JAXDDX010000737.1:10000-25405 GCA_034670405.1 Hoplostethus atlanticus
AGTTTAGGGACTGCGGCCCTAGCAGCGAAACACTTTAGGACCAGGCATGGGGGGCGTAAAGTCCTCTATGTCTGTACTAAATGTGGAAGGACGGGAGAGAAACCCAGACCCATCGTGGGTCATGTGCCGAAGTGTGGTCTGCCCCGACTACCGGGGCGCGGCTCTACTGGCTCTGTGGCATGCGACTACTGCACCAGAACCTTTTCCTCAAATCGGGGGCTCTCGATTCACATGAGGTCTAGGCATCTTGCTCACTATTCCGCGGGGGGTAGTGTCAAGAAAAGGAAGGTGGATGGCAGGAGGAGCGTCAGAACAACTTGGAGCCAAGGGGATGTGGAGACCCTCGAGCGAATTATGGCAACACGGGGGGGCCAGACTAAGTTCATCACCAAGGCATCGGAAGCCCTTCCAAACTACTCGAAGGCACAGTAAAACCAAGCAATTGGACAGACGGAGGAGCAGACCTTCGTCTGGGGATGACGATGAGCAGGTCTGAGGGCCCCGTGTGAAGGCACTTTGCCATCCGCCCATGAGCGTGACACCCCCAGACGAAGTGCAGAGCAGGCTGCGGACCAGATTACTGGAGTCAGTACTTGAGGGGGACGTGGGTGGGCCCCATGCGGCACTGGGCCTAGGCACGTGGCGCGCTGGAAGGTTGCTCCGGAAGGCGATGTCCGCCTATGGCTCTCCCAAAACCGAGAAGCGATTGAAGGTACCCGGTCTCAAACTGAAAGTGGGTTCTCAATACAGACGCTACCAGGAATTGTTCAAGACGGATAAGAGCGGTCTGGTCAAGGTCATTCTCGATGGTGGAAACTCCGAAGGCTGTCCAATCCCCGTGGACGAGGTCAAGGAGTATTTCAAAGGAAAGTGGGAATCTGTGGACACTTTCACAACACTCGGCCAATTCAAGTCCCATCACAGGGCTGACAACTCGGTATTTGGGTTCCCTATTGCCCAGGATGAGGTCCTGCGTGCTATGCGGAGACTAGGAAGGTCAAGCGCAGCAGGACCAGACGGTATGAACAGGGCAGCGGTAATGAAGTGGGACCCTAGGGGAAGGAAAATGTCAGCCATCTTTACGGCGATGTTGTTGAATGGGAGGATCCCCGACATCCTCAAGTCCAATCGTACTATGATCCCCAAGACGACCGATCGCAGGAAGCTGGGTGATATGTCTCAGTGGAGGCCTATCACGATAGGCCCCGTCATACTGAGACTATTCTCTGGAATACTGAACAAAAGACTGATCCACACACGGCAACGAGGGTTTATTCCTGCCCCCGGATGCGCGGAGAACCTGATGTTGCTAGACAGTTTGATTCGAGCGAGCAAAAGAGATAGGACCCCCCTGGCGGTGGTCTTTATTGACTTTGCCAAGGCCTTTGATTCGGTCTCCCATCTCCACCTCTTGGAGGTGCTCCGGCAAAGAGGGGTGGACAGGCTGATTCTTGACCTGATCAAGAGCTCTTACAGTAAGTGTACTACTAGAGTGAGAGTTTCTAACGGCTACACGGAGCCAATTGGGATGAGGCGGGGTGTTAAGCAGGGTGACCCATTGACCCCCTTCTCCGTACACTGGAGGATGTTGGCATTGGACTGGAAGTTGAGGGACGGTCCCTCACGGCTATGGCCTTCGCAGACGACCTGATTCTCCTAAGCAGATCATTCCAGGGAATGAGATGCAACTTGACTATCTTGGAGGCCTTCTGTGGCCTTACGGGCCTGGGTGCGAACACCAAGAAATGTCACGGCTTCCTCATCAGCAGTAAGGGCAAGAGCTTTGTGGTGAACGACTGTCCATCGTGGTCGTTGGGTGGGGAGCCTCTGCACATGATCGGTCCGGGAGAAGACAAGAAATACCTGGGAATCCGGATCAGTCCATGGAGGGGTATCCTTGAGCCCGATTTAAAGGGGACATTGGGCGAGATGCTTGGGAAAGTGTCTGAGACCCCATTGAAACCTTCCCAGAAGGTCGAATTGCTCCGGACCCACATCATTCCCACATTAATGTACACTGCGGACCTGGGGATGGTGACTATGCGTAAATTGAAGACTTGTGACAAGCTCATCAGGGGTGTGGTGAAGGAATGGTTGCACTTGAGCCAGTCGGTCACGGATGGCCTCCTGTATGCCCGTTACAGGGATGGCGGTCTGGGCATACAGAAGTTGGGAGGTCAGGTCCCCTCGCTGAGGGCGAAGAGAGTTCTGTCGCTGTATAATTCGAATGACGAACTCACCAGGGCTGTTACGAGGGGGTCCCTCACGGCAAAGAGTCTAACCAGGATTTGGAGTGAAGCAGGGGGCAGCTTGGAGGACATGCCAACGGCGATGGCACTGACCCCGCAGCAGCCGAAAAGCTGCCAGATTGGAGAGATCGTGAGATGGATAGATGGGCGAGCCTCCAGGTGCAGGGTGCAGGTGTGGCCAACTTTAAAAACGACAAACTTTCTAACACATGGTTACGGGAGCCGAGTGCCGTGAGATTCTCTGAATCTCAATTCATAGTGGCACTGAAGTTGAGGTCCAACACATACCCTACGAGGTCCGTACTGGCGAGAGGAAACAAGAAGGAATCGAGGGTCTGCAGGCTGTGCGGGGCGGGGGTCGAGACCACTAAACATGTCCTCAGTGTATGTCCCACCATGAAGCCCAATTGGATGGAGAATCATAATAAAGTCTGCAAACTCCTGTGCCAAGTGGGCGCAGAACGTGGATGGGCGGTCCACAGAGAGAGCAGGTTTATTGCCCCGGATGGTAGCGTGAAGGTACCGGACCTACTAGCCATCAAAGGCGGCATGGCCTTGGTCATTGACGTAGCGATCTGCTTCGAATCTGACCTGGCCACGCTGATGGTGGCTGAAAAACGGAAAGTGGATAAGTACAAAAACCTCGAGAAAGTGATCAGGAGCCAATTTCCTGTCCTCGCCTCGGTATCCTTCTTTGGGTTCCCGATGGGGGCGAGGGGGAAATGGTTCAGGGGCAACTTCAAGGTACTAAAACACCTCAGAGTCCCCAGAAGCAGGGCGCTGTTCCTTGCTCGGCTGTTTAGCCGGAGGGTCCTACTCTATTCCCTCGACACCATGAGTGTTTAATGGATTGGTTTAAACTCGGAGGGTCTACGGATTGGTATAACTCGGATGGTCTTAACTGAAGGTCACCTCACGGGGGAGTTGGGCCAGGGGCTGTGTTGCCATCTGCACCGCTGGTCGGGGCAGAGGCGACACTTGAAAGGTCTCGGAGAATCAAAAACTAAAGGTCGCTTCAAGTGGGACGCCCGCCTGGCCCGATGGGACACGGTAAACACCCCGAAAAAGTCTGAGGGGTCCAGGACCCTGTTCTAGGGATAACAGCCGCTTTCCTGCCATACTCGGTGCCGGTAAAGTTGGGAGATGGCAGGACACCCGCGCACAAGCACCATAAGAGCCCCATGGTGTGACTCTGTCCCATGCCTTCGAATGTCAAAATGAAGAAATTCAAGAAGTTGCGGGTCTAAATGGCAGAGTAAAAGGACTCAGAAATAGCCAAATGCCTCGTCATCTAATTAGTGACGCGCATGAATGGACAGTAGGGGCAAGATCATATCGTGGCAGTGGCAGCTAGCAGTGGCACTTCAGCGGCACTGCTAGCGGCACTGCTAGCTGTCGTTGTTTTTGACAGCTGCCATTGACCTGCCGCTGTTTGTGGCAGCTGCTACTGACCTGCCACGGTACCTGCCGCTGTTTTTGATAGCTGCCATTGACCTGCCACGCTAGGTGCCGCTGTATATATGGCACATTTTTTATTTTATTATTATTCTTTGTGTTTATTATCTGCCACGTTATTATTCTTTGTTTATCTGCCACGTTATTATTCTTTGTGTTTATTATCTGCCACGTTAGGTACCGCTGTTACCGCTGTTTGTGGTAGGTGCCGCTGTATATATGGCACATATTCTTTTTATTTTAGTGTTATTAATTTGTTTAGCTGCCGCTGGCCTCCCACGCTAGGTGCCGCTGTATATATGGCACATATTCTTTTTATTTTATTATTCTTTACTTTATTATTGATTTTTTTATTTTCGATATTATTCTTTATGTGTTTATTATCTGCCACGTTAGGTGCCGCTAAGAGCATAACTAGTGTTAAGGTAAGAGTGCAATAAGTTAGCAACCTACTATATCTTAAACAAATGAGACAAATAAGAGAATCAAATAAACAAGAGCTAAGACAAATAAGTGAACCAAATAAGCAAGAGCTAAGACAAATAAGTGTATCAAATGAACAAGAGCCAATAAACAAGAGCTCAGACACATAATTGACGACAAATAGGCAAGGCTAAGAGGAAGAGTCAGGGTAGTGTTTCCTGAAGAGGTGGGTTTTCAGCCTGCGGCGAAAGATGGGCAGCGACTCTGCTGTCCTGACATCAGTGGGGAGTTCATTCCACCACTGCGGGGCCAGGACAGAGAAGAGCCGTGACCGTGTAGATCGGCCGCAGGGCCCTCTGAGCGACGGGGCAACCAGTCGCCTCGAGGCAGCAGAGCGAAGTGGTCGGGCGGGGGTGTAAGGCTTGACCGAAGCCTGGAGGTAAGAAGGAGCTGTTCCTTTCACTGCCCTATAGGCTAGCACCAGGGTCTTGAACTGGATGCGAGCCGCTACAGGGAGCCAGTGTAGAGAACGGAGAAGGGTAGTTGTATGGGAGAACTTGGGGCGGTTGAACACCAGACGAGCGGCAACCTCGGGGGCCTACGGTTCCCCGGGTTGTTTGTGTTGCGCATGTGTCGGTCAATCAGGGCCTGCCTCTTGGTGTTGGGTCTGTGCTGGGGTTGTTGTCGAGGAGCCTACCTGGGGCCCCTTCGCCTGAGACACCCATGTGGTGGTGTGCGTGGGCACGACAGCTGGAGAGTCTTGGCTCCCTAGCTTGTTTGTGTTGCGCGTGTGTCAGCCACAACAAGGGATCTCTCGAGTTGGGTCTTGGATGAGCTGGCCGGGGAGCGACCTGGGCCTGGAGGACTACTGGTTGCAGACACCTTGGCCTCCTTAGAAGGAGACTCTTTACTGAGCCTCCGAGAAAAAGGTGTGTCTTCTTCATGGGTACGGATCCCATGAAGATACCCTTGAACGAGGAAGCTAGTGGTCGCAGAACTAAGGGGAGATTGGATAAGACGGTAACGGTTGGCGTGAGGATGCCCTTTGTTACCTCGGACTGTGCCCTCTGTGGGGACAGTTTAGGGACTGCGGCCCTAGCAGCGAAACACTTTAGGACCAGGCATGGGGGGCGTAAAGTCCTCTATGTCTGTACTAAATGTGGAAGGACGGGAGAGAAACCCAGACCCATCGTGGGTCATGTGCCGAAGTGTGGTCTGCCCCGACTACCGGGGCGCGGCTCTACTGGCTCTGTGGCATGCGACTACTGCACCAGAACCTTTTCCTCAAATCGGGGGCTCTCGATTCACATGAGGTCTAGGCATCTTGCTCACTATTCCGCGGGGGGTAGTGTCAAGAAAAGGAAGGTGGATGGCAGGAGGAGCGTCAGAACAACTTGGAGCCAAGGGGATGTGGAGACCCTCGAGCGAATTATGGCAACACGGGGGGGCCAGACTAAGTTCATCACCAAGGCATCGGAAGCCCTTCCAAACTACTCGAAGGCACAGTAAAACCAAGCAATTGGACAGACGGAGGAGCAGACCTTCGTCTGGGGATGACGATGAGCAGGTCTGAGGGCCCCGTGTGAAGGCACTTTGCCATCCGCCCATGAGCGTGACACCCCCAGACGAAGTGCAGAGCAGGCTGCGGACCAGATTACTGGAGTCAGTACTTGAGGGGGACGTGGGTGGGCCCCATGCGGCACTGGGCCTAGGCACGTGGCGCGCTGGAAGGTTGCTCCGGAAGGCGATGTCCGCCTATGGCTCTCCCAAAACCGAGAAGCGATTGAAGGTACCCGGTCTCAAACTGAAAGTGGGTTCTCAATACAGACGCTACCAGGAATTGTTCAAGACGGATAAGAGCGGTCTGGTCAAGGTCATTCTCGATGGTGGAAACTCCGAAGGCTGTCCAATCCCCGTGGACGAGGTCAAGGAGTATTTCAAAGGAAAGTGGGAATCTGTGGACACTTTCACAACACTCGGCCAATTCAAGTCCCATCACAGGGCTGACAACTCGGTATTTGGGTTCCCTATTGCCCAGGATGAGGTCCTGCGTGCTATGCGGAGACTAGGAAGGTCAAGCGCAGCAGGACCAGACGGTATGAACAGGGCAGCGGTAATGAAGTGGGACCCTAGGGGAAGGAAAATGTCAGCCATCTTTACGGCGATGTTGTTGAATGGGAGGATCCCCGACATCCTCAAGTCCAATCGTACTATGATCCCCAAGACGACCGATCGCAGGAAGCTGGGTGATATGTCTCAGTGGAGGCCTATCACGATAGGCCCCGTCATACTGAGACTATTCTCTGGAATACTGAACAAAAGACTGATCCACACACGGCAACGAGGGTTTATTCCTGCCCCCGGATGCGCGGAGAACCTGATGTTGCTAGACAGTTTGATTCGAGCGAGCAAAAGAGATAGGACCCCCCTGGCGGTGGTCTTTATTGACTTTGCCAAGGCCTTTGATTCGGTCTCCCATCTCCACCTCTTGGAGGTGCTCCGGCAAAGAGGGGTGGACAGGCTGATTCTTGACCTGATCAAGAGCTCTTACAGTAAGTGTACTACTAGAGTGAGAGTTTCTAACGGCTACACGGAGCCAATTGGGATGAGGCGGGGTGTTAAGCAGGGTGACCCATTGACCCCCTTCTCCGTACACTGGAGGATGTTGGCATTGGACTGGAAGTTGAGGGACGGTCCCTCACGGCTATGGCCTTCGCAGACGACCTGATTCTCCTAAGCAGATCATTCCAGGGAATGAGATGCAACTTGACTATCTTGGAGGCCTTCTGTGGCCTTACGGGCCTGGGTGCGAACACCAAGAAATGTCACGGCTTCCTCATCAGCAGTAAGGGCAAGAGCTTTGTGGTGAACGACTGTCCATCGTGGTCGTTGGGTGGGGAGCCTCTGCACATGATCGGTCCGGGAGAAGACAAGAAATACCTGGGAATCCGGATCAGTCCATGGAGGGGTATCCTTGAGCCCGATTTAAAGGGGACATTGGGCGAGATGCTTGGGAAAGTGTCTGAGACCCCATTGAAACCTTCCCAGAAGGTCGAATTGCTCCGGACCCACATCATTCCCACATTAATGTACACTGCGGACCTGGGGATGGTGACTATGCGTAAATTGAAGACTTGTGACAAGCTCATCAGGGGTGTGGTGAAGGAATGGTTGCACTTGAGCCAGTCGGTCACGGATGGCCTCCTGTATGCCCGTTACAGGGATGGCGGTCTGGGCATACAGAAGTTGGGAGGTCAGGTCCCCTCGCTGAGGGCGAAGAGAGTTCTGTCGCTGTATAATTCGAATGACGAACTCACCAGGGCTGTTACGAGGGGGTCCCTCACGGCAAAGAGTCTAACCAGGATTTGGAGTGAAGCAGGGGGCAGCTTGGAGGACATGCCAACGGCGATGGCACTGACCCCGCAGCAGCCGAAAAGCTGCCAGATTGGAGAGATCGTGAGATGGATAGATGGGCGAGCCTCCAGGTGCAGGGTGCAGGTGTGGCCAACTTTAAAAACGACAAACTTTCTAACACATGGTTACGGGAGCCGAGTGCCGTGAGATTCTCTGAATCTCAATTCATAGTGGCACTGAAGTTGAGGTCCAACACATACCCTACGAGGTCCGTACTGGCGAGAGGAAACAAGAAGGAATCGAGGGTCTGCAGGCTGTGCGGGGCGGGGGTCGAGACCACTAAACATGTCCTCAGTGTATGTCCCACCATGAAGCCCAATTGGATGGAGAATCATAATAAAGTCTGCAAACTCCTGTGCCAAGTGGGCGCAGAACGTGGATGGGCGGTCCACAGAGAGAGCAGGTTTATTGCCCCGGATGGTAGCGTGAAGGTACCGGACCTACTAGCCATCAAAGGCGGCATGGCCTTGGTCATTGACGTAGCGATCTGCTTCGAATCTGACCTGGCCACGCTGATGGTGGCTGAAAAACGGAAAGTGGATAAGTACAAAAACCTCGAGAAAGTGATCAGGAGCCAATTTCCTGTCCTCGCCTCGGTATCCTTCTTTGGGTTCCCGATGGGGGCGAGGGGGAAATGGTTCAGGGGCAACTTCAAGGTACTAAAACACCTCAGAGTCCCCAGAAGCAGGGCGCTGTTCCTTGCTCGGCTGTTTAGCCGGAGGGTCCTACTCTATTCCCTCGACACCATGAGTGTTTAATGGATTGGTTTAAACTCGGAGGGTCTACGGATTGGTATAACTCGGATGGTCTTAACTGAAGGTCACCTCACGGGGGAGTTGGGCCAGGGGCTGTGTTGCCATCTGCACCGCTGGTCGGGGCAGAGGCGACACTTGAAAGGTCTCGGAGAATCAAAAACTAAAGGTCGCTTCAAGTGGGACGCCCGCCTGGCCCGATGGGACACGGTAAACACCCCGAAAAAGTCTGAGGGGTCCAGGACCCTGTTCTAGGGATAACAGCCGCTTTCCTGCCATACTCGGTGCCGGTAAAGTTGGGAGATGGCAGGACACCCGCGCACAAGCACCATAAGAGCCCCATGGTGTGACTCTGTCCCATGCCTTCGAATGTCAAAATGAAGAAATTCAAGAAGTTGCGGGTCTAAATGGCAGAGTAAAAGGACTCAGAAATAGCCAAATGCCTCGTCATCTAATTAGTGACGCGCATGAATGGACAGTAGGGGCAAGATCATATCGTGGCAGTGGCAGCTAGCAGTGGCACTTCAGCGGCACTGCTAGCGGCACTGCTAGCTGTCGTTGTTTTTGACAGCTGCCATTGACCTGCCGCTGTTTGTGGCAGCTGCTACTGACCTGCCACGGTACCTGCCGCTGTTTTTGATAGCTGCCATTGACCTGCCACGCTAGGTGCCGCTGTATATATGGCACATTTTTTATTTTATTATTATTCTTTGTGTTTATTATCTGCCACGTTATTATTCTTTGTTTATCTGCCACGTTATTATTCTTTGTGTTTATTATCTGCCACGTTAGGTACCGCTGTTACCGCTGTTTGTGGTAGGTGCCGCTGTATATATGGCACATATTCTTTTTATTTTAGTGTTATTAATTTGTTTAGCTGCCGCTGGCCTCCCACGCTAGGTGCCGCTGTATATATGGCACATATTCTTTTTATTTTATTATTCTTTACTTTATTATTGATTTTTTTATTTTCGATATTATTCTTTATGTGTTTATTATCTGCCACGTTAGGTGCCGCTAAGAGCATAACTAGTGTTAAGGTAAGAGTGCAATAAGTTAGCAACCTACTATATCTTAAACAAATGAGACAAATAAGAGAATCAAATAAACAAGAGCTAAGACAAATAAGTGAACCAAATAAGCAAGAGCTAAGACAAATAAGTGTATCAAATGAACAAGAGCCAATAAACAAGAGCTCAGACACATAATTGACGACAAATAGGCAAGGCTAAGAGGAAGAGTCAGGGTAGTGTTTCCTGAAGAGGTGGGTTTTCAGCCTGCGGCGAAAGATGGGCAGCGACTCTGCTGTCCTGACATCAGTGGGGAGTTCATTCCACCACTGCGGGGCCAGGACAGAGAAGAGCCGTGACCGTGTAGATCGGCCGCAGGGCCCTCTGAGCGACGGGGCAACCAGTCGCCTCGAGGCAGCAGAGCGAAGTGGTCGGGCGGGGGTGTAAGGCTTGACCGAAGCCTGGAGGTAAGAAGGAGCTGTTCCTTTCACTGCCCTATAGGCTAGCACCAGGGTCTTGAACTGGATGCGAGCCGCTACAGGGAGCCAGTGTAGAGAACGGAGAAGGGTAGTTGTATGGGAGAACTTGGGGCGGTTGAACACCAGACGAGCGGCAACCTCGGGGGCCTACGGTTCCCCGGGTTGTTTGTGTTGCGCATGTGTCGGTCAATCAGGGCCTGCCTCTTGGTGTTGGGTCTGTGCTGGGGTTGTTGTCGAGGAGCCTACCTGGGGCCCCTTCGCCTGAGACACCCATGTGGTGGTGTGCGTGGGCACGACAGCTGGAGAGTCTTGGCTCCCTAGCTTGTTTGTGTTGCGCGTGTGTCAGCCACAACAAGGGATCTCTCGAGTTGGGTCTTGGATGAGCTGGCCGGGGAGCGACCTGGGCCTGGAGGACTACTGGTTGCAGACACCTTGGCCTCCTTAGAAGGAGACTCTTTACTGAGCCTCCGAGAAAAAGGTGTGTCTTCTTCATGGGTACGGATCCCATGAAGATACCCTTGAACGAGGAAGCTAGTGGTCGCAGAACTAAGGGGAGATTGGATAAGACGGTAACGGTTGGCGTGAGGATGCCCTTTGTTACCTCGGACTGTGCCCTCTGTGGGGACAGTTTAGGGACTGCGGCCCTAGCAGCGAAACACTTTAGGACCAGGCATGGGGGGCGTAAAGTCCTCTATGTCTGTACTAAATGTGGAAGGACGGGAGAGAAACCCAGACCCATCGTGGGTCATGTGCCGAAGTGTGGTCTGCCCCGACTACCGGGGCGCGGCTCTACTGGCTCTGTGGCATGCGACTACTGCACCAGAACCTTTTCCTCAAATCGGGGGCTCTCGATTCACATGAGGTCTAGGCATCTTGCTCACTATTCCGCGGGGGGTAGTGTCAAGAAAAGGAAGGTGGATGGCAGGAGGAGCGTCAGAACAACTTGGAGCCAAGGGGATGTGGAGACCCTCGAGCGAATTATGGCAACACGGGGGGGCCAGACTAAGTTCATCACCAAGGCATCGGAAGCCCTTCCAAACTACTCGAAGGCACAGTAAAACCAAGCAATTGGACAGACGGAGGAGCAGACCTTCGTCTGGGGATGACGATGAGCAGGTCTGAGGGCCCCGTGTGAAGGCACTTTGCCATCCGCCCATGAGCGTGACACCCCCAGACGAAGTGCAGAGCAGGCTGCGGACCAGATTACTGGAGTCAGTACTTGAGGGGGACGTGGGTGGGCCCCATGCGGCACTGGGCCTAGGCACGTGGCGCGCTGGAAGGTTGCTCCGGAAGGCGATGTCCGCCTATGGCTCTCCCAAAACCGAGAAGCGATTGAAGGTACCCGGTCTCAAACTGAAAGTGGGTTCTCAATACAGACGCTACCAGGAATTGTTCAAGACGGATAAGAGCGGTCTGGTCAAGGTCATTCTCGATGGTGGAAACTCCGAAGGCTGTCCAATCCCCGTGGACGAGGTCAAGGAGTATTTCAAAGGAAAGTGGGAATCTGTGGACACTTTCACAACACTCGGCCAATTCAAGTCCCATCACAGGGCTGACAACTCGGTATTTGGGTTCCCTATTGCCCAGGATGAGGTCCTGCGTGCTATGCGGAGACTAGGAAGGTCAAGCGCAGCAGGACCAGACGGTATGAACAGGGCAGCGGTAATGAAGTGGGACCCTAGGGGAAGGAAAATGTCAGCCATCTTTACGGCGATGTTGTTGAATGGGAGGATCCCCGACATCCTCAAGTCCAATCGTACTATGATCCCCAAGACGACCGATCGCAGGAAGCTGGGTGATATGTCTCAGTGGAGGCCTATCACGATAGGCCCCGTCATACTGAGACTATTCTCTGGAATACTGAACAAAAGACTGATCCACACACGGCAACGAGGGTTTATTCCTGCCCCCGGATGCGCGGAGAACCTGATGTTGCTAGACAGTTTGATTCGAGCGAGCAAAAGAGATAGGACCCCCCTGGCGGTGGTCTTTATTGACTTTGCCAAGGCCTTTGATTCGGTCTCCCATCTCCACCTCTTGGAGGTGCTCCGGCAAAGAGGGGTGGACAGGCTGATTCTTGACCTGATCAAGAGCTCTTACAGTAAGTGTACTACTAGAGTGAGAGTTTCTAACGGCTACACGGAGCCAATTGGGATGAGGCGGGGTGTTAAGCAGGGTGACCCATTGACCCCCTTCTCCGTACACTGGAGGATGTTGGCATTGGACTGGAAGTTGAGGGACGGTCCCTCACGGCTATGGCCTTCGCAGACGACCTGATTCTCCTAAGCAGATCATTCCAGGGAATGAGATGCAACTTGACTATCTTGGAGGCCTTCTGTGGCCTTACGGGCCTGGGTGCGAACACCAAGAAATGTCACGGCTTCCTCATCAGCAGTAAGGGCAAGAGCTTTGTGGTGAACGACTGTCCATCGTGGTCGTTGGGTGGGGAGCCTCTGCACATGATCGGTCCGGGAGAAGACAAGAAATACCTGGGAATCCGGATCAGTCCATGGAGGGGTATCCTTGAGCCCGATTTAAAGGGGACATTGGGCGAGATGCTTGGGAAAGTGTCTGAGACCCCATTGAAACCTTCCCAGAAGGTCGAATTGCTCCGGACCCACATCATTCCCACATTAATGTACACTGCGGACCTGGGGATGGTGACTATGCGTAAATTGAAGACTTGTGACAAGCTCATCAGGGGTGTGGTGAAGGAATGGTTGCACTTGAGCCAGTCGGTCACGGATGGCCTCCTGTATGCCCGTTACAGGGATGGCGGTCTGGGCATACAGAAGTTGGGAGGTCAGGTCCCCTCGCTGAGGGCGAAGAGAGTTCTGTCGCTGTATAATTCGAATGACGAACTCACCAGGGCTGTTACGAGGGGGTCCCTCACGGCAAAGAGTCTAACCAGGATTTGGAGTGAAGCAGGGGGCAGCTTGGAGGACATGCCAACGGCGATGGCACTGACCCCGCAGCAGCCGAAAAGCTGCCAGATTGGAGAGATCGTGAGATGGATAGATGGGCGAGCCTCCAGGTGCAGGGTGCAGGTGTGGCCAACTTTAAAAACGACAAACTTTCTAACACATGGTTACGGGAGCCGAGTGCCGTGAGATTCTCTGAATCTCAATTCATAGTGGCACTGAAGTTGAGGTCCAACACATACCCTACGAGGTCCGTACTGGCGAGAGGAAACAAGAAGGAATCGAGGGTCTGCAGGCTGTGCGGGGCGGGGGTCGAGACCACTAAACATGTCCTCAGTGTATGTCCCACCATGAAGCCCAATTGGATGGAGAATCATAATAAAGTCTGCAAACTCCTGTGCCAAGTGGGCGCAGAACGTGGATGGGCGGTCCACAGAGAGAGCAGGTTTATTGCCCCGGATGGTAGCGTGAAGGTACCGGACCTACTAGCCATCAAAGGCGGCATGGCCTTGGTCATTGACGTAGCGATCTGCTTCGAATCTGACCTGGCCACGCTGATGGTGGCTGAAAAACGGAAAGTGGATAAGTACAAAAACCTCGAGAAAGTGATCAGGAGCCAATTTCCTGTCCTCGCCTCGGTATCCTTCTTTGGGTTCCCGATGGGGGCGAGGGGGAAATGGTTCAGGGGCAACTTCAAGGTACTAAAACACCTCAGAGTCCCCAGAAGCAGGGCGCTGTTCCTTGCTCGGCTGTTTAGCCGGAGGGTCCTACTCTATTCCCTCGACACCATGAGTGTTTAATGGATTGGTTTAAACTCGGAGGGTCTACGGATTGGTATAACTCGGATGGTCTTAACTGAAGGTCACCTCACGGGGGAGTTGGGCCAGGGGCTGTGTTGCCATCTGCACCGCTGGTCGGGGCAGAGGCGACACTTGAAAGGTCTCGGAGAATCAAAAACTAAAGGTCGCTTCAAGTGGGACGCCCGCCTGGCCCGATGGGACACGGTAAACACCCCGAAAAAGTCTGAGGGGTCCAGGACCCTGTTCTAGGGATAACAGCCGCTTTCCTGCCATACTCGGTGCCGGTAAAGTTGGGAGATGGCAGGACACCCGCGCACAAGCACCATAAGAGCCCCATGGTGTGACTCTGTCCCATGCCTTCGAATGTCAAAATGAAGAAATTCAAGAAGTTGCGGGTCTAAATGGCAGAGTAAAAGGACTCAGAAATAGCCAAATGCCTCGTCATCTAATTAGTGACGCGCATGAATGGACAGTAGGGGCAAGATCATATCGTGTGTATTTAACTTCTGGAGGGATTCTGAACTACTTGACTCATCGAGAATAGTTTGAGTATATTTTTCTTGCTTGCTTGCTTACCAGGTTGCTGTTAGCTGTACTTTGATTGCTTAAGTAGTAGTGCTTTAATCAGTAGTCTATTGTTAGCTGCTAGTTGGTCAGTTTCTCTTTGTGTCATAGCCCCTATTGAAGGTAGTTTCACCAAGCTAAGCCAATTGCCTTGTTAATTGTCTGGGAGGGGCCTGCACAACTCAAGGTTTATAGTCAGTCCAGGCAGAGTTTTACTCCAGTGTGTATTTAACTTCTGGAGGGATTCTGAACTACTTGACTCATCGAGAATAGTTTGAGTATATTTTTCTTGCTTACCAGGTTGCTGTTAGCTGTACTTTGATTGCTTAAGTAGTAGTGCTTTAATCAGTAGTCTATTGTTAGCTGCTAGTTGGTCAGTTTCTCTTTGTGTCATAGCCCCTATTGAAGGTAGTTTCACCAAGCTAAGCCAATTGCCTTGTTAATTGTCTGGGAGGGGCCTGCACAACTCAAGGTTTATAGTCAGTCCAGGCAGAGTTTTACTCCAGTGTGTATTTAACTTCTGGAGGGATTCTGAACTACTTGACTCATCGAGAATAGTTTGAGTATATTTTTCTTGCTTACCAGGTTGCTGTTAGCTGTACTTTGATTGCTTAAGTAGTAGTGCTTTAATCAGTAGTCTATTGTTAGCTGCTAGTTGGTCAGTTTCTCTTTGTGTCATAGCCCCTATTGAAGGTAGTTTCACCAAGCTAAGCCAATTGCCTTGTTAATTGTCTGGGAGGGGCCTGCACTCCTGGCAGACAATTAGCAATCAGCGGAAGCAGTCTTAAACCACTGCTGCTTTGAAAGCGCCAGCTTTCAAGCGTCAGGCAAACGAAGGCTTGGTGAACAAAGGCAACAGGCGACTTTTTCAAGCCCGACTTCTTCAAAGATTTGGTGCTTCTTCTCTTCATAAACCGTATCATTGTATTGTGATCTACCATGTGTTTGCTTCCTATTCCTGTCCTCTCCTCTTTCCGGTGGTCGCACAGACGCTGGGTCACACCCAGACGCCGCGACCCCACTAATCTCATCTATCCTACTCTTTCAACTCGCGTTGAGCAAGTGGTGGCAGGGGGGCTGTGGAACTGCCAGTCGGCTGTGCCGAAAGCTGAGTTCATCTCAGGCTACGCATCCCTGCTCTCCCTCAACTTTCTTGCTCTAACTGAGACTTGGATCACCCCAGAAAAACACTGCCAGCGCCCGCTGCTCTGTCAGATGTGTACTCTTTCTCTCACACTCCCAGAGCTGCGAGGCGAGGCGGTGGTACTGGCCTGCTAATTTCCAGCAAATGAAATACTCTCTTTTTCTCTGCACAATTCTCCCTTCCTCTTTTCTGCT
>JAXDDX010000738.1:0-25384 GCA_034670405.1 Hoplostethus atlanticus
AAAGGAAAAAAAATTTTTAAGGGGTTTGGTAGAAATAAAAGTTTGTTGGGGGGGGTATTATTTGGGCCTAAGAAGGATAGGAATAATACGAGGGAGTTGGACAAACAGGTCAGACGGCTATTGGCCGTAGCTGGGTCCACATTCCCGAAGGCCACAATCAGGGTTCCGGAAATCCGGTTCTCCAACAACTTACCCCGCCAAGCTCAGGAGAACCTGCAAAATTTAAATTTTATTATTCAACGAACCCAGAAGGCAATTCCACAGTTGCACCAAGCACTGTTTGCAACGGAGGATGATGTAGTGCACTGGACAAAGGAGACGGCAGGGAGGATGTGGGACCATTGGGGGTCGTTTTTAGAGTAGGAGTGCTGCTTAGTATATATGTATAGAAACCAATTTTGTGGCATCAATAAAGTATTGTTTGGGGTCGAATGGGATGGGTGGGGATGATGGGTACATTCATTGGACTTGGTCTAGGGATGACCTAATCTGAACCCAGCCATTTGACGCCTAAATCTTTTCATGATGCTTTAATATTAGATTAATAAAGAAATTTTATTTATGTGGTAGGTAGGGCTAGAAGGAGAATCCCCTGGGGGGACTATGGGGGAAGGGAACGTACTCCCCGAAGAAACCCTGCCGAGTTACTCAAGTGGCAGTGGAAGAGCGCTCCCTCTCCGGCCCTCGCCAAAACGGCAGTCCGGAGGGGGGGAGGAGGCGGAAAGGTAATTACCTGGGGGGGTATTATAGCTGTAATTACAGCAGATACTCCTTGCTCCCTCCAGCTCGGGACAAGTCCATCCGGGGAACCATAGCGGTCTTTGGGGATCTTGTAGGAGTTGGTCGAAATTCAACAGTTATAATAAGCACTCTTTGTATCCTCCGGTTTTTGGGGGGAGCAGGAGATTCACCTTTGGAGGTTGGCTGGAGCGATCATACTACTTGGGGATTTGTTCCTAGAGGGGAGATCAACGAGCCATCTTGGGAATCCCAAAGAGAATGGGGGCCCTTAATCTGAGGGGTCATCTCCACCTCACCTTGGCGGTTTCTATCCTCACCTCACTTAATTATGTTTACTCCCACCTCACCTTAACCAAACTTCTATTCCCACCTCACCTTAACCAAACTCCCATTTCTCACCCCACCTTAACTAAACTCCCATTCCCACCTCACCTTAACCAAACTCCTATTTTCACCTCACCTTAACCAAACTCCCATTTCCCACCTCACCTTAACCAAACTCCTATTCTCACCTCACCTTAACCAAACTCCCACTTCCCACCTCACCTTAACCAAACTCCTATTCTCACCCCACCTTAACCAAACTCCCACTTCCCACCTCACCTTAACCAAACTCCTATTCTCACCCCACCTTAACCAAACTCCCACTTCCCACCTCACCTTAACCAAACTCCCATTCCCACCTCACCTTAACCAAGCTCCCATTCTCACCTCACCTTAACCGGCCCATCCCTATCTCACCTTAAGAGTTGTCCATCCCCGTCTCGTCTGGACAGCCATGTACCTCCCCTGGATTTGACTTCGGGGGGGTCTCTTGCCTTGGGGCCAGGGATGCCTCCCTCTACCCCACCCCTAACCTTAACATCCTCCATCCCCACCTCACCATAACCTCCGGGGGGTTTTGACCAGAGTGGACAGGTTTTTTTTGGCGCTTGGCTCCTCGCCTCGCCTTGGCCGGCCCATCCCTGTCTCGCCTTGGGGGGGTTCGTCCCCATCTCGCCATGGCCCCCACGGGGGTCCAGAGATTTTTTGCCAGGGACGGGCACTGTGGTGTGGGTCCTGCCGGGAGATCTGGGTTTGGCTCGGTCTGCTGGGCGCCGAGGGGTCGTTGCGGTTCTGGGGGATTGTCTGGGGGATTGGGGGGATTTGGGGGCTGGTTTGGCGCCGTCTGCCGGACGTTGGGGGTCGTTGCGGTTTGGAGAGGTTTGGGAGCTGGGTTGGCTCCGTCTACTGGACGGTGGGGGACGTTGCGGTTGGGAGGGGGTGGGGAGCTGGGTTGGCTCCGCCTGCTGGGGGTTGGGGGTTGTTGCGGTCCTGGGGGCCGGGTTCGTGCCCTGGTCGGCTGCGGGGAGGACTGGGTCTTGGGGTGTGCGCTCTGCCGGGGAGCCGCCGGGGCGTTCCATGTACATCTGGTCTGGAGGGTTGGGGGGATTTGGGAGCTGGGTTGGCTCCATCTGCTGGACGGTGGGGGACGTTGCGGTTTGGGGGATTTGGGAGTTGGGTTGGCTCCATCTGCTGGACGTTAAAAAGCATTACTTGGAGGGATTTGAGAGCTAATCATTTTCAGACATTAGGTACAAAAAGGATCAGGTTACTTTTCAAAAACGGAACAATACGTAAAGGCTAAAGGGCCAGGATCCATGGGACACGGACCCAGGAACTTTCTCACATCAGTTTCGATTAGAATGTGGAATTCGTTTTGGCTCCTCCCACAAAAAAAAGTGGACACCAGGACCGAAAGAGGTTGTGAATTGAAGGACTATCCAGCATTTAAACCAATATTAAAGGTTGAAGCTGATGGTCGAGACACTGTAAGTATGACCTTCTCAGCCCTGAAGTTGGAAACAACACAGGGTTGGGGCAAACATCTCCTGGGGTTGAGCGGTGTATGGAACACAGGAGAGGTTAAGGAGGCATCTTGGATGACCTCGCAAGGCCCTACTCGGGGGCGACGGTGGAAACCTAGCGGTGTTAACCCCGTCGTTGCACTGAGTAGGGGGTAAGTATGCAGCCCCCAGTGTCCACTTGGACATCCCGGCTGGTAGGGTGGTCTTGGGCGTCAGGACCTTAAATGCTGCCCAGTCTTTTTCGGAGCTATCCCTGGCTCCACTCATGCAACAGCACATTAGCACCACATGCTTTACACCACCCTCCGGTCCATAAGTTAGGACTTTTTGGAAGGTGTTAGGCGGTTTAAGGTTAAGGATGCTGAATATTGAATTTGGTCCCCCAGTCCAGCTTAGGTTGACTGGCGAGGGTACAACGGGACCTAGGTGGTACTTCATCTTAATTTTTAGGTTGGCAGTTTGGTTAAACTTGGCAATCACCTTTACTCGGACTTACCTTAATCCGGGGCATCGTCTCTTGATCAATCGGGACCCCCCGAACATTCAAGACCTGAAAAGGAGGGAAAAGTATGAAGTAAAGAAAAGGGAAGGAAGGAAGGAGTCTTAATAGAGTTTATTTACCTTTACCTGGAGACTCATCCTATGATCAACCAGATTCCTTGGAACCTGTAAAAAAACGGGAATAAATTAGGAAAAGGGCTCTACAAAAGTTCACTTACCCTTATCCTGAGACTTATTCCCTTGATCAATCGGGACCCCCCGAACACTCAAGACCTGGAAAGAAAACAAAAAAGGTACTAAGAAAGAAAAAAGGAAGGAAGGAATTATTCTTCATAAAATTTACTTACCTGTTGCCCGGAGACTCATCCTATGATCAATCGGGATCCTCTGGAACCTGTAAAAAAACAGTAAAACAGAAAAGCAGAAATACATTAGGAAAAAGTGCTCTATATAAAGTTTACTTACCTCGAGGCTGGGACTTACTCCCTGGACCAATTTGGATCCGTTAGAACCTAGAAAAATAAAATATATTATTACACTTATAAAATAGTTTCCACCAAAACTTGGTTTGTTTTGGTTTACTTACCTCAAGGCTGGGACTTACTCCCTTAACCAATCTGGATCCGCTAGAACCTACAAAATATATTTTTACACTCATAAAAAAATAGTTTTCACCAAAAAACTTAGTTTTACTCTTAAACTCGGGATTAAAATGGGACTCTTGGAAACCAGCAGAGGAAAAACAACGGATCCGCCATAAAACTCAATTGGTTATAGGACACACGCCGCGGACTGATCACCCTGCGGTGGCCTGCCTCAAGGGGAGGGTGTCTAGAACTTAAAAGGCAGAAACACCCGAGGATCCTGAGGTGTACTACTGACGATGTGTCCTGAAATTGTTCACAAAAAGGATCCATTAGAAAGAACCAACTTTACGGGAAAAAGTCATCAGACGAAAAACGTATAAAGTAGAGGAAACAAGGTCATTAGACGAAAAATCCAAACAACAAAAAAAGACTTGCCGGATAAACTCCAAGCCACCAAGAAGACATCTTGATGGCTACTCAACTTAACCTAGATCTGAATCTTAACCCATACCTTAACCTCTACAGGGTAATTATTACCATTCTCTAAACAGACGTGGGGGCCCTAGCATCCTCGGGAGCACTGTGAAGCTATATCGATGGCCCGTGCATTGCCGAAGGCCCTCCGCTACGGCGGGGAAGTTTGCCAGGAGATAACAAATGTAACAACCTAACCCTAACCCTAACCCTAACCCTAACCCTAACCCTAACCCTAACCCTAACCCTAACCCTAACCCTAACCCTAACCTGTTTAGATTTAGGAATCCTTTTCTCCACTCTCTCTCGCTCTCGCTCTTGCTCTCACACTCTCTCTCTCTCTACCTATATCTCTCTCTCTCTCTATCCACTCTTTTCCTCTCTCCCTCCCTCTCCTCCCTCTCTTTGGGAGGTGAGTAGGTGGGGGGGAGAGACAGGTAAGCCCAGACCGGCGGGGTTATGGTTGACGGTGCAGACCCCCACTCCCCTTACCTATACCTGGACTCTTGTTCTCTCTCTCTTCTCTCTCTCTCTCTCTCTCTCTCTCTCTCCTCTCTCTCTCTCTCTCTCTCTCATCCACTCTTTTCCTCTCTCCCTCCCTCTCCTCCCTCTCTTTGGGAGGTGAGTAGGTGGGGGGGAGAGACAGGTAAGCCCAGACCGGCGGGGTTATGGTTGACGGTGCAGACCCACCTCCCACTACCTATACCTGGAATCTTGTTCTCCTCTCTCTCTCTCTCTCTCCTCTTCTCTCTCTCCCCCTGGTTTTCCACCTCCTCCTCCTCCTGATCCCTCTCTCTCTCTCACTCTTCTAGACATTTCCCCCCTTTGGTTAGGCAGCCATCCACCTATACCGGTTGTTCCCGTCCCTCCCTCCACCCCTTTTTCTTCCCTCCTTCCTCCCCTCTTTGACTGGTGGAAACCCACCCAACTGGGTATTTTGTCAAACCACTATATAATTTATTTTCTCCTCTCTTTACATTTCTATTAACCATTTCACCTCCCTAGGTGGAACTAACCGACGGGGTTGGTACGGGCTCAACCACCTCCAACCTAACTCTAGTTAAATCTTTTATCTCCATTCACTTTCTTTTCCATTATAAATAAAGTACCTAAACAATGACTTTTATTCTTATTATATTTTTACAAATAATTATCCACCACTTAAAGCTGAATGTACGGGCTGAAAAGGGATCAGGCTCAAAACTGTCTCGAGGAATCGAAGCTGAACTTATCGCTACGACATTGCCGAATTTATATTAATAATTATATTCACATGATTACTATTGTATCATTCTTTTTAATATTTATTAAATATTAGTTAATTGGAAAGCATCAGTAGTTGAGATATTTTGACAAAGTTGCTTAGCAAATTGACTGCCTAAAGGTATAATTATCATAGAAGTAATAAGAAATATACTAGGCGTAAAAATTTAGGATTAAAACTCCGAAATTGGCAGAAAATGCGTGGCCCGTATTATCCTTATTTAACTTTATAATGAGGCGGAAATGCTGTTATTATTTTCAGAAGAGTTGACATGAGCTCTTGGCTTAACATGGCACATGCATCTACTAACACCCAAAGTAAGAACTGACCTTGGTATCTACCTAAATGTAAGTATAGAATTAATACATTACAGTGGTAAAGTCCTATTCGGGCCCCGAAATTTGGTTAAAATTTAGGATGACCTGTGGACCTGGATTGGGATCCTTCACCACCGCAGCATACAGGGAAGAACTTAGGGAATTTCCCCACGAGTAACTAACCGACCGATACAACTCACAGCTGCAACACTTGCCAGTCACTGAAACCAAATCAACACACACCTCATACTCCTAACAATAATAAGTTAACGGCCTGTGACCATAAGCTCGAAGGAGCCCTCCGTGGCCCGGCCAGTAATCTCTCCCTTTCCAAAAATTGAAGACCTTGCCTAAAGAGGGGCCTAATTAACCCTCAACAATAATGCAAACCTCAATGAAGAGTGGCACAGCAACCAACTAGAACAACCCTGGTACCTAGAGAACGGCTAAATCTAAACCAGCATAAACGATACTTACCTGTAAACCTAACCTCCTAATAGAATAACTAAAGTAATGGACAGATAAACAACCCATCCGTCATTGGGCCATCACATTTAGTTGTCCAACTATATGTAACATCACGCCATAAAATCACTCTTACCTTACGTCTCAAAAAGTCATCCTCCATTTGGCTCTAATAATTATTCCAAACTCATTCTTCGACTCACCGATTGACCACCGGCCTGCCTCTGAGGGTTCAAGCTTAAAGCGACGCCCAATCCTGGTGCTATGTGTGCCTAATCTCTTTGATACCAAAATTACATTCATCGCCAGCTCCCTCCACAAATCCCTCATCCTTAAATTTGAAAATCAAAAAGGTTTCCTAACCATCACCTTCCCTTCTCTCTCTTCTTCTCCTACCCTCTCTTCCTTACTCCTCTCCCCCCCATCTCTGTGGCAATGGTAACCCCTGAGGGCAATGTACATCCCGGCCCTCCTGTTTGGATCTCTTCCCAACGTGCTCCTCTGGGTTGATGAGAATTCCCAACAACCTGCCAGGTTAGGAATGCCACTCATCCTAGGTACCCAAAACCTTTTCGCTGTAGCTCTCGACGCTGTTTTGCTTTTTCCTCCCCCTCCACTCCTTCCTCCTCTAGCGTATGAGTAAGCAGGGGTAGGTCCACCGCTTATTGTCACACCCTCTCCACTACCTATACTGTTTTGATTTTCTCTCTCCTCCTGTTCCTCGGGTGCAGTGCGGCATCGACTGCGACACTCCCATCCCACTCTTTTGATGAATTTTGCCCCACAGGTACCCGGGTCCTTTCCGCTTCCTCTAGACTCTCCTCTCCACTCCTTTCTCCTTCTTCTCTCTCCTCTCTTTTGGGGTAGTGGTGGGGGGACAGGTAGCCACCGCGGGGTTATGGTGACGGTGCAGACCCACCTCCCCACCTACCGGAACTTGTTCCCTCCTTCTTCCTTCCTCTTCTCTCCCACCTTCCTCCACCTCCTCTGTCGTCATCACCCACTCCCTTTTTCTTCCCTCCCTCTCCCCTCCCTTTTGGAGTGTGTCGGGGAAGACATGTAGCCCAGACCCGGTTATGGTTGAAGGTCCCCACTCCCATCCTATACCTGGATCTTTCTCCTCTCCTCCTCTCTTCTCTCTCCACCTTCCTCTGCCCTCTCCTGCCCTCTCATTTGGAGGTAGGTCCGGGGAACGGTACCGACCGGCGGTGGTTATGGTGCGTCAGACCCACCTCCCACTCTTTATATCTGTATCTCCCTCTCTCTATCCTCTTTTCTCTCTCTCTTTTCTCTCTATCTCTCTCCCTCTCTCCTCTCCTGTAGTGGGGCTGGACCTGCGTTTGCTCCATGACCCTCTAGTGGGGTGAGAACGGTAGCCCACCGCCGGCTTATGGATTAGTGCTCCCCCTCCCCTCTACCGTTTTAATTAAATCCTTTTCTCCACTCTCCTATTCTCTGGTCCTCGTTCCCCGAGGAAAAGAAATCCCCAAATCAGGATTGATTATATCCTTATAGATATATATTCTTACAAATAATTTATCTTTACCCACTCCCATTAAAATAATCTTCTTTGACCAATGATTGAGACAGGATGGATCCTGGGCCAAAACACTGCTTCGAAGACTAACCGGCCTCTAGATCCGCTGAAAGCACATTCCATATTTATTTATTAATTAAATGATTCAATTTAATAATTGTATTACCATTCTTACTTTTCTTATTATTCTTATTATAATGTTCGCAGTGAAACTTCCCAGTAGCCTGGAAGTACCTCTTGACAACAGCAAGCAGCGTACTTGCTAATGGTAATTGGCTAGTAGTGAATCCTATCTAGAGTTGAGTCAAGCAGGAGCAAGCGTAGCGCGTAGCAACAGGAGCTTTAAGGATTAAAACTCTCCGGACTTCATTGGCAGGTAAGGAGAAGTGCAAACACTATATGTAATCCTTTGTAATCTTATTGATTTTAATTGATTTGGATGGTCAAATTGCTATTTATAAAATATTTATATCGAAAAGAAGTTATTTATCCTATGCTAGCCTTAGGTGATTTAAACATGGCGTACATAGCTAATGTATGACTTAGATATAACCTGACTTAAGGAAAATTCCCATTTAATTATCACAGGGATAGAATTAAAAAAATATACTAGTGGCGATCAAGGTTTATAGGACGACAAGAATCATACAGGGACAGCAACCGAGAACCGTGGCCTGGATTTTGATCCTTCATATAGACTGACACCTATAAAGGCGAAGAACTATGCTGAATCTCTCCATTCCTCTCACCGGATCAGATGACCATTGCTGGATTTGGATCTTCACCTGCTCAACATTGCAGTATGAATACACAAATCAGAGACTAATTCGTCCATTTCTCCCAAAATGGGTAAGTTTATAAGTTAAGAGAATCCCTTGGGCGGACCATAGAAGCTCAGGGGACACCACTCCGCTGCCGGGCCGGAGCATACTTTTCCTTTTCAAAATTAGGGATGAACCTTCAGCTGACCTCAGGGAGTGGATCTCACCACTATCATCACTAACAGGGAACTATCACCCTTCAATGGAAGAGGAGAAACAATCAACCAGCTGACAACATAAGCCTGGACCAACCTAACCCATACCTTAACCTCGACTAAGCAACTAACCCTGTAACTAACCTATAATATCCTTAACATGACAAAGCTAATCAGCAACCCTACCTACCTGAACCCAAACCTAACCTCATTTCTAACAATTCCCTACTATTGACACCAAGTAATCTAACACCGGCCGATAACACGCTAGGACCGACGGTCCAATAAAAGTGAAACCCCAAATTGAGAACTGCTCTAACATAATCTTATCCCCCAAAACATAAACACGGAACTACCCGGGCGATCGACCACCGTGCCTCCTAGGTAGTTTTAACTAAAAGGAAACCCAATGAACCTATGCTACTGATGATGCTGAAATTCTCATTTAAGATACCAAAATTAGACATTAACATCAGCTAACTCCTGACCAAAAAAACTCTCCTACTAAGAAAGTCTAAAAAAAACAAAGGACAGAATTCCAATACTACTCACCCTCCTTCTCTTCACTCACTCGTCATTCTCCACCTCACCCTCATTCTCTCACTCACCTCATCTCCTCTCCATTGGTTGTGTGGAAAATGGTACAGCCTAGGACCACAGTAGATCGCCGCCCGTCCTTGCCTTTGGCTCTCTATCCCAAACTGTTCTCTTCCTCATTGGGAAATCACAGGTAAATTCCCAACCTTCCTCCCTGAACGCTCCCTTAGGTAAGGTAGCATGCCACAAGGAACTCCTCACACACGCCGTCAACTTACTCACTCCCTCTCTCCTCTCCTAACTCTTCCTCTACCTCTTTCCTTCTCTCTCTTTCCTCTTCCCTCTCCTCCCTGGGGGGGGAGAGACAGGTAGCCCAGACCCGGCGGGTTTATGGTTACGGTGCAGACCACTCCCACTACCTTCCTGTTTAGTTCTAACATCTTCCCACACGTAACCCGCCGCAGGTTTGACCGCGCCACCGGCCTCACTACCTAACCTGTACTTAGGATTTATTTTATAAAATATCTTTTTCTCCACGTAACCCAGTCCCGCGGGTTATGGATGCGTGCAGAACCGCTCCCACTACCTACCTGTTTAGATTTAGGATTTTTTCCCCACAGTAAGGCCAACGGTGTTTTACTTGCAACCACTCCCTACCATACTGTAGATTTAGGAACCTTTCTTCACTCTCTACTCTCCTCTTCAAGTTCTCCTCTCTACCCATACCTTTTCTTTATAAATCCCCTCTCCTCTCCTCCCCTCCTTTCAGTATAGATGGTGATCACCTGTAGCTCAACCGCGGGTTTACATAGGTTATGCCCCACAGGTAGGCCTAACCGGTTTGTTCGGTGCAACTCCTCTACCTTCCATCTGATCTTCTACTCTCTCTCTCTGTACCTCCACCTTCTCTCCTCCTATTTTCCTCTACTCCCTTCCCTCTGTCCCCCCTCTCCTTTTGGGAGTATGTGGGAGGGGAGCAGGTACCGACCCAGCGGTTTTTGACCGTGCAGACCCACTCAAACCCAGACCGTGGATTGTAGTTCCCCACCTCCTACCTAACTTTATTAGCATCTTTTTCTCCACCTACCTCCCGTTCTCGCCGGACCTCGAGGTACCAAGTGGGGAGATTAATCCAGATAGTGTTATGATGATTTTCCCACCTCCCATACCATGCCTGAATCTGTCGTCCCATCCTCTCTCCTTTTCTCTTCCACTAGTTTGACCTTCTTCCCTCCATAAGACCGCAGGTGATGGAGAAATGTAACCTCCCAGACCTGCGGTTGTGATTTGTGACTTACCACTCTTCCTACTACCTTTCCTGCAATCTTTTCTCTCTACATTCTTCTTCCCCCTTTCCTTTCCCTCCCTCTGGCTAACTAAGAGCCAACAGGGGGTAGAAGTGAAACGGCGACCGTACGACGTTACAATACCTCCCTACCTTTAGCAATTTTTCATCTCACTCTAAGCATCTCTCCTACTCCTTCCCTACTTGACTCAATGATCCACTTTCCTTCCTCTTACTAACTCTAATGGAGTGATTAGTGACCTTTAAAAACACGGTATGTTATGTTTAAAAATAACCCATCTTTCACCCTTTAACCTTATAATGCATTCATCTAACTTGCGCTAATTATTTACCTGGCCCATCCTATGAGTGATGGGGCGACGAGCTGAAGCCTCTAGTTGGTCCTTATACAGCAGGAACCCACACCATCCTATACTGGATCTTGTTACTCTCCCTATTCACATGCATTTACTTAACTCTAACATGCGTGATCTTAACATTGGAATAGTTCAACAGTGCAATCCACTCCTACTAACTTTTGATTATAATCTTTTCCGTCCATATTGCGTTAGCGCTTCCCCAGTAAATACTCTCTCAATCCTGTAATTAAGTGATAACATGGTCACAATAATGTCCTTTCAACCATACCATTAAAAGGATGAATACTTGCCAATGGAATGCAGGAAGGACAAGAGATAGCTCAAAAACTCCTATGGAACTAGCTTAAATTTATTTATGGCCCTACACCTTTTACAATATTATTATCAAGACACTCACCAATTACTATTTATCTTTACTTTCTATGACTTATTAAATAGGCGTGAAACACCTACCTGTTTCCTCCTTACCAAATAGAGCGACCTTGCAAGATTGAATCTCCTTCATCAGTAGTCAACAGAAAACAGAAAGCAGAATAAGTGCTAGGTGGCTAATAGTTTAGCTTAAGTATGTCGGAACCCATAGTCTCTATGAACTTCTGAGTTCTCAGTTCCGATGGAATGAGTTTATAACAATCTTATGCAAAAAAAGATATTTCTTCCTTAGGATTTAACTAATGTTCAATGACCTACACTGACCAAGCGAAACCTCATTCTCTTCACTATCCTTACCTAATAACCCTTGTCAATAACATTTTCGGGATGGGGCACATAATACGGAACGAGCCTACCGAAACTGTCGGATATAATCTTCTCTCATTACCACCTCCAGTGCCGTATGATCATGGTCCCTTCCTTTCTTGGACCATAACCTCGTGGACTCTCCCCTGCACTGCCGTCTCTTACCATATCCTTCCAAATTCTTACCTCCTCACATGGGATGAGGAATTATACCGGGGAATATGTGACAGTCAACCCGAGGGACATCCCATGGCCTCGCCCGCCTAATACGTTTCAAGTTAAACGCCAACAAGCCTTGGACCCACCTCAATCATAATGAACTTATCCCCCTCAGAAAGAGTTAGAACCAGTAACCAACCAACCTAATTACCTTACCACCCACTAACAAAGCTATCAGTTAACCTGACCTGAAACCTTAAACCCACCTTACCGTCATAGTATGTAAGCCCGACCTACTTAACCCACCTACGTTTTAGCTAGCCCATATCAACTTCACCCTGGACTGTACCTCCAAATCAACCTCCTTAGTTCCAATATCGCTCCTAAATTTATACCCAAAACAATTATCGGATCAATGCGGGGAACACCGACCTTCCACGGGCTGCCCTGCCATGTGTCGGTTCAAGGCTAAAAGAAACGCCCCAAACTTCTCATCACTGATTACTATCTCTTTCCAAAATTCTCTTTCTTCACAACTAAGCTTAGACAATAACTCGCCACTAAAACCCTCTATCGACAAATAAAGGAAACATTCAAACCATCAACACCGCTTTTTCCATCAACCCACTTATCCTTCATCCCTTTTCCTCATCCCTTCATTCTCCTTCACTCTTCGTTGTGGCAACGGTCAGCCTGGAGGCCTCCTACTACCATCTCCTGGTCTGGCAATCTTTGGTTATCACTTGAGTGCCTTCAGTAATGGCTAGCCCGGCAGTTTTGGGACTAACGCCAGTCCCCAACTTCGTTGGTATCACGCGCTGGAATTTCATAAACCCTCTAACCTATCCTCCTTGCTCTCTCACTGGTCTCTCCCTCAGTAGCTATACCGCACAAAGGAATCTTTCCTTCCCCTCCTACTCGTCCTGCTCTCATCTTCTCGTACCTACTCTCGTCGTCTCTCTATACATCCCTTCCATCATCCTTTTACTCTATTTAATTTTAGTTGACAACAGGTAAGCCCAACCGGCGGGGTTAGTGACGGTGCTAGACCCACCTCCAAACCTTACCGAGATTCGCACTGCCATCGTATTTCTCCGCCACGGTACCCTTTCCGCTTTGAATTTATTTATACAATCAACTTCCCACTTAACCTATCCGTCAATGTGAGTGAACTAGACTGTATACCTTTTACAGTAAGACCGCGGGTATGGCGACGGTGGGACCCGGACTCACCACCCATACCTGGACCTTAGTTAGGATTTTTACCTTCTCATCTCCTTCCCTTCAATCTCCTTCCTACCTTATCTACTCTTACTCAACCCCACCGCGGGGTTATGGTGACGGTGCAGACCCACCCCCATACCAACCTGCTAGGTTTATGCGCGACTTCCCCCTACATTAACTGATCTTTCTCCTCCCTCTATCTATGCCCGTCTAATCCAACTCGTTCTCTATCACTATCCTCTCCCCACTCCTATGGAGGTAGTAGTGGGCGAGGACGTAGTGCCGGTATCTGGACTCTCACCCCCTCCTCCTTCCCCTCTTGTTTCCTCCATCTCCTTTCTCCTCTCATCTTTCCTCCCTCTCTCTCTTTAGATGATCTTCGTCCATCCCTACCTCCTTGGGAGTTAGTTAGGTGGGAAAGACAGGTATAAACCTCAACCTTCCTCCGTCTCTTTCTTACCACCTTTTCCCCTCTCCCCTAGGGATCTTGTCACCCATCGCGGTAGTACGGCTATCCACTCCACTCCTACTCTTAGTAGAACTCTCATCCAAATCTCTACCTTGACGTATAACCTCCCACTACCGAATGCTTATTCATCTTAACACTCTCCATAATTTAATATCACTTCCCTACTCCATTAAGGCAGACTTACTGTATGCTACAGCATCCGGCTCAGGTTCAATCACTGTACGGAGCGAAGCTCACCTGCCTCTATATTGAACCATTACACCTGCATCATTATATTAATTCTACATTAGAATTCTTTAACCCCTTCCTATTTCTTGTATGGTTGAGGGAAAGCAGACCCAGGTGGAATGGTTACTTACCAATTCCGTACCATCTGATGGATCTAGATTCCAATATTCCACCCATCATATAGTGTGCACAGGAGTAAAACGTAGTACTCCTGACAAGCCTCAAACCTTTAGATTAATTTTCTCATCATATTTCTTCATCCCTTCGTTATAAAATTTTAAAAAAGTTTTCTAGCTAGCCTCTCATAAACATGCTTTTATAGATTAGCAAAGAACTGACCAAGCTAATTCCATTGAACCGGATGGATACAAGTAACACGCTGAAACTTACTACGCCACTTTTCCCGACCACTTATCACCTGTTTATTTATCTTATTCCACGACTTCCCCGGGACTAGCTTTTGTTCCCCACCTCTAGACCTGATGTTTTTACATTGTGCAAGCTTCTATGAACACCAGTAATCTCAACACTCCTTCTCATAGAGGTAGAAGACTTAAGTATCTCGGTGCAGGCGTAGAAGTGCAGAACCTTAGTATCCTTCTACTATCGTTTATTTATTTTGTGCAAATGGGAAGAATTTAACGAGGATTATTCCATCACCATGGATTAACCTTCCATGTAATTTAACTCAGCAATCACCTGACCTAAGTAACCCCATTCAACCATATACAGTGACTAAATAATTAACAGTGCTATTAAATTTTAACAGCAATAAGGAGACTGAGTGACCACCTTAATTGGATCCTTATGCTAACAACACTGACTCCTACTTAACAAGGCCAAACTAAGCCCGCATTCCTCCTATTCCTCTCCCTCACAATGACATTGACTGGATGTTGAACTTCCCTATGACAACATTTCATACCATCTACTAACACCAAATCAGACTACACTTCCGTCTCATTCTCTCAATGGGAGTTTAGCTTAATGGGACGCCTTGTGCTGGACAGTAGAAGTGAGGGGAATCCTTCATCCCGGCCCGGGACTGGGATCCTTTTCTCCTACTCAAAAATTCTTCAGTCCTTACCTACAGGGATGATCCTTACCCTAAAGATAAAGGGAAATGCATCAACCCCTTCCAAGGAAAGGGAAACCATCAAACCACACTGACAAACTCCTGACCCCACCTTCCCATCCTTTAACTGCTGCTAAAGCTAAGCTAGACCCTGAAATAACCTTAACCCATACCTTAACCAGTCGACAAAATCACTAACCCTGGAAGACCTTAACCCAAACTAACCGGATCATATGGCTAACAATCCCAATATCCCAAAGCTAATTGCAAAGCTCCATAACTCACCTAGGACTGAACGGCTCAATATTCAATACCTCCAAATGTAAACTTGGCCTAAAATAATCTATTCCCCAATCAATTGACTATCGACACTCCCGGACTTCGACCACCTGTGGCCTGCCTCCTGGGGGTGAGTCTACAGTTAAAGGCAGAACGTAATGATCCAGGTTGCATTACTGACATTGCCTAATCCTTTTAGACCTAAATTGACTTAAATTAAGCTCTACCACAAAAATCCCTCATCCCTACTATGAATTAGTTTTTGAAAAAATCAAAGAAGATTCCAATAACCCAGTACCTTCGTTCACCTCACACCTTCATCCCTTACTCACCCTCATTCTCCTTTCATTCATAATATCATAATTATTTCCTTCTCCACCTTGTATGCAAGTACTGGCTGGAGGGCAAACTACTAATATGCCGCAGTTAGTCTTTGCCTCTACCCAAACCGAGGGTGTTACTGCTGGGGAAGTCGACCGAAATTTCCCAACCTACCTCCATGCAGTCCGGACAATTGCTCTCATGCTAAGGTTACCCCACACCATCTCCTTCAATCTCCTCTCGTCACTCTTCCTCTCCTCCCTCTCCTCTCTTCTGATGATTGTCCTGCCTCTTAAAGCCAACTGTTTCTCGTCTAGTCCCCCACAATCTAAGCCAACGCGGTTTTTACTTCAACCCTCTCTCCACACCTATCCTCTCTTCTCTCTTCTCATTTCTTTTTCCCACTAACCCTCTTGGGTTGTGATGAGTGAGGAGACCCACCTCGCCAGACCACCTGGGATTTAGACTTTGACATTCATACCTTTATCCCACTGTGGTCCTCAGCCCATGATCCGCGGTTTGCTGCGTCCACCCCCCTCCACTACTATGACCGTAATTTAGGATACGTAAACATTTATCTCCAGCGTAGCCCACCGCTCCTTATGGAACTGTTCCCCTCCCCACCTCTCTCTTTCACTTTAAATTCTTCCCCTAGGGCGGGGCAGGACCAGCCGCGGGTGGTTGAGGGCAACCACTCCCCTACCTATAACTTTTAAATTTCCCCTCTCTCTCCTCCCCTCTTCCCGCTCGATAAGTACGTCCTCAATATGGTGGTTTACCATATACCCTCTCAATTCTCTTACCCATCCCATAACTTTCTTGCAATGATTCGACATTTTCCACTCAACTCTCAGACTCTGACGAACCCTCTCCTCCCTCTTCTGAGTTAGCTGGGGAGAAGTTTGTATACAAAATGGGGTATGTTACGTAACCCATTCCCTCTCTACCTTATGAATCTTTTCTCCTCCCTCGCCTCTCTCTCTAGCTCTGTGCCTCTCCCCTGTTGCACCCTCAAGGTACACTTTTCTCCCTCCCTCTCCTCCCTCTCTGGAGGTGATAGTGGGGGGAAAGGAAGCCCATCCGGGGGAACTTGACGGTGCTATGGCACCTCGGAACTCGAACTGAATCTCCTCTCTTCTCTTCCTATCCTCTCCACTCTTCTCTCTCTCTCTCTATCCACCTCTCGTTAGTCTATGCTGGGGCAGCATTAACCACCGGCGGGTTATGGTTGAGGTACAGACCCACCCATACCTATACCTGAACTTTATCTTCTGATCGCTTACTTCTATCCCTCTTCTGTCTCCCCTTCTGTGGGGGAGCAACAAAGGGGCCTACCCAGCGCGGGGTTACGGTTGACGGTTTGGACCCTCCTCCCACACCTGATACCTCTTAGAGTCGAAATTTTTCTCCACTTCCTCATTCTCTCTCCCCTCCTTCCCCCTGGATAAAGAAACGCCCTCAAACAATGGATTGGATTATTAACCATTATATATATATATTTTTTACAAATAATTTCATCTTTCAACCCACTTCCCATTAAACATGAATGCTACTTGGACCAATTATGACGTAAGATGGATCCGGGCTCAAAACCTCTCGAGAACTCTGAAGCTGAACCTGCCTCTATTCTCCCTCTACAGCCACATTTGCTAATTTAGATCTTATATAAGAAATATATTCACAGATTAACTAATTCTATACCACTTCTTTCTTTCTTATATTCTATTACTTAATTGCAAGCAGTGGAAAACACTCCAGTACTCTGACGAGACCCTCTGACCATAGGTGGAGCGCGACTTGCAAGGTAAGGCTAGTAGTGACCTAACATAGTGTATAACACGGACAAGCTATCGAGTAAGCAACAGGACTTAATATCAAACTCTCCGTGACTTATTGGAGGAGTAAGTGAGAAGCACATATGTAAATCCAATTGTAATCTATTGATTTTAATGATTTCATGTCAATTTAGTTTGAAAATTTTATTCGAAAAAGATTAGTTATCTATTCACCTTCAGGATCAAACTGATTAGCGATACAAGCCTAATGTTATGAAATAGACTGCCTTAGAAGGATAAATTCCCAAAACATATCACAGGATATTAATAAAATTATCTAGTGCCTTCATAAGTTTATAACGGACCTTACAAGATAAAGAGGGAGCAACCGAGTGACCCTCTGCCCTTGATATTGATCTTCAAAAAAATAAAAAGAGACCATCACCACTCCCTACTCAAGGCCGAAAACTGGATGCTCTCATCTCCCATTCTCCTCCTCCTTCGACTATACCTTGTACGGATCTTTGGACACTTTAACTGCTGAAATTGCCATCTAACGAATGCACCGAAAGTCAGCACTAACTTTCTCCAACTCCTCAAGGGCTAGTTCTTAGGTTTAATGGTAATTCCCATTTTTCTCCAGTAGTCAGGGGGACCCTCCTGGCCCAGGCTGGGAATCCTCTTACTTCCTTTTGCAAAAATTTAGTACCTTTGACCTACGATTGGATCCTTCAACCTCTATCAGCATCAACTGAACTGCATCCCCCTTCATCGATGAAGCAACAAGTCAACAGGACAAACTAAGCCTGACCCACTACCCATACCTTAACCTACGACTAAAGCGATACACACTGTAATAACCTTAACCATATTAACATTTCCAAAGTAATCAGACCCTGGACCTGACTAACCAACCTAACCTCATTAGGCTAACAAGTATCAAGAATGCACCAAAGTTATATGTAACACTGAAATCCACTCTAGGACCTTTCGGTCTAAAAAGCTAACACCAAATAGAATGCTCTAAGAATTAAATATTCCCCAAAAAATAATTGACCAGGGACACACCCGCCGGGACTGATGACTGGTGCCTCCTCTTACCGTCTGACTTAAGAAGCTAACCCCTTATTCCCTGGCATTACTGATGATGTGCCGATCACCTTTACGTCCAACATAGACATCGAATCCCTCAGCTCTCACCCAATCTCTCTCCTCTAACATAAATTTTTTTCAAAAATAAATAAGACTCCACTAACCCTGAGCTAGTACTGCTCGGACCCTCCCCCGGTCTTCTTCTCACCCTTCAATCTCCCTCACTACCAATCTTCTCCTCTCCCTCTCCGTCTTGTTGGCAACTGTCCTCTGACCCACGAAACAGCGCCGCCCTGCCTGCCTTTGGCTCTCTATCCCAACCGTGCTCCTTACTTTAGGGATAAGTATGAGATAAATCAACCCAACCTGCCAGTGCCTTAGGTGACAAGCGACTCCACTCCCTACCTAAGGTACCGCCTCTCGAATTCTCCTTCACTCTACGTCCACTCTTTCTCTCCCCTCCCTCTCTCCTCTCTTGACGTCCTCCCCTACTTATCCATCTGTCTCTCTCCCGTAGGTGGTGGGAGAGACCGTAACCCACTGACCCTGGTATGTTACGTCGACCCACCTCCCTACCTATACCTTTTTTAGTTTGGAGAAGTTAGCCCACGGGTAAGCCAGACCGGGGTTAGATACGGTGCAGACCCACCCCACTACCTAAACTTCTCCATTAGCTAATTATTATTTTATCCAAGGTAAAGCCCAACCCGGGTTGGATTTGGTCAGACCCACCTCCCATTCCTACACTATTTCTTTGACCCTTATCCCATAACATATTTTTTGGCCACAGGTAACGACCGGCTGGGTTAGGGCGTGCAAGACCCCCTCCACCTACCTATCCTTTAGTTTAGGATTTTCCATTTCCCTACTTCTATCACTAATTTCAGTTAATATTGCACACCACTCTATCCTCTTTCTTATATCCCTTATATACTCCTCTCTTGCCACTCCTTCCTCTTTTCCCCTTTCTTACTCCACCACTCTTTCCTCTCTCCTCTATTGCATCGAGTAAGGGGGGAGAGCAAGGTACCCAACCGGGGGTTTGGTTGAGGTAACCCCCTACCTACACCTAACTGTTCTGTCACTCTTCTCTCCTTCTATCTCTATCTTCTATCTTTTGTCAATTGTTCTATAATTTTTCCCAACTCGTTTCCTTCTGCCCCCCCCCCTTCTTTGGGTAGGTGATGTAGGTTGGGGAAGAGACAGGAAGCCCAGACCGGCGGGGTTTGTTGACGTGCAGACCCACCTCCCACTACCTAAACCTTAGGAACTCGTTCATCTTCTTCTCTCCTCTACTCCACTCATTTCCTCTCCCCTCCCTCTCCTCCCTCTCTGTTGGGAGGTGATAGGTTGGTGGGGAGAGACATGTAAGCCCAGACCGGGTTATGGTTGACGGGCAGCCCACCTCCCACAAAATAACCTGGAATCTGTCTCCTCTCTCTCTCCCTTCCTATCTCTTTTCTCCTCCTCCCTAGTGGGGGGGAGAGAACAGGTAAGCCAGACCGGGGTTTTGGGTTTCGTTCCCCCTCACCCACTACCTAACTTTTAGATTTAAATGGGGTTTTCCCCTTTCTACCTATCACGTCTTTCCTCCCCTCCCGGCCTGGGTCCTTTGCAAACTGGATATGTAGGGATTATCCTCACCATTATATACATAAGATTTAACATCATATTCCATGAAAAACCATCCTCCCACTGAAACAGACTGCCACTAACATATTAAATGACAAGGATGATACTGCTCAATAACCTTACCATCCTACGTAACTTAAGCTAACCTACCTGGACCGATCTACCACTTAACCGTCATTCAGGCAACAACCTACATATTGACACAAGCTATATTAACACTGAATAATATTTACCTATATTCTAATTAGTGAATAACTCAATTGGACTGGTCTAAAATAATCATTTCCTTACATATTGATAAAGATCAGCGGGGAAACACCTATAGCTCTGGAGCTGATACCTTTGACCAAGTTAAGGCAGCAGCGACTTGCTATAGGTGCAGTAGTGAACTATCATAGAGTGAGTCAACGAGCAAATTAGGCGGACAAAAAGCTTTAAAAAAAACTCCCGTGACTTCATGAGGTTAGGTAAGAAAACAAAGGAAGAATCCTAAAAACTTTATTTTTAAAATTTTTGAGTCAATTCTCTGTTATAAGAATATTTATATCGAAAAAGAAGTTTATCCTATGCTAGCCTCTCGTGATTTAAACATGGCGTACTTGTAAGTTATGACTTAACAATAGAACCTGACCTTGAAGGATAATATTCCCATGTATCTATAGTCACAGGATAGAATTAAATAAAATATATCATGCTGAATAAAAGTTTATTACGGACCACAAGAATAATAGCTAGGGGGACAGCACAGATGACTGTGGCCTGATGATGTTTGGATCCTTCATCTACTCAGCACTGGACACGCTACTTACAAGCCAATGAACTGGATGTTCTCTGCATCTCTCCATCCTTCCTCCCTCCATCAATGACCATTGGACTGGGATGTTGGACTCTCCGCTGAACATTGCCTCTACTGAAACACCCAAAGTCAGCAACTACACTTCGCTCATTCCTCCTCACAATGGGTAAGTTTATAAGTTTAAGTGGGATCCCTTTGGTGCTGACATAGAACTCGAGGACGCCTCTCTCCGCTGCCGGGCTGGGGATTTTTTTTTCCTTTTGCAAAATTTAGGGATGACCTTTGACCTACAGGGATGTGATCCTTCCCCACTATCAGAGCATCAACGAGGGAACATGCCATCACCCCCCGGGGATGAAAGAGGAGGAAACACAGTCAACCAGCTGACATAACTAAGCTGGACCCACCTCAACCATACCTTAACCATCGACTAAGCTGATAGCTAACCCTGTAACTAACCTTAACCCATACCTTAACCCTCGACTAAAGTAATCACTAAACCCGGGCCTGACCTTAAAACCCAAAACCCTTAACCGGGGCGATTTTTGGCAACAAGCCACTATCTAGATTGACAAAACCCAAACTAATATCTAAAAAACCCCGCCAGATAACTCACTCTAGGACCGTACGGTCTCCAAATAAGGTGAAAACCTCCAAAAGTGAGAACTGGGTCAAGAATAATCTATTCCCCAAAACACAATTGACTACGGGGCACACGCCGGGGACTGATCGACCACCCGGGGGCCCGCCCGTGTGGGGTGTCTAAGCTTAAAAGGCAGAAACGCCCAAAGATCCTGGGGGTGCATTACTGATGAGTGTCCTGAAATTCTCATTTTAGATACCAAAATTTGAATTAGAAATCGCAAAACTCTACCACAAAAACCCTCCATCCCCACAATAAATTAGTTTTTTTAAAAAAAAAACAAAAAGGGAAAAAATTCCAATAAACCCACTCAAAACCTTCCTTCCCTTCACTCACCCTTCTTTTCCTTCACCACCCTTTTCCCTTCACCACCCTTTATTTTCCTTCTCCCTCTCCGTTTTTGGAAAAGGTACCCCTGGAGGAGCCAACAAGTAACATCGGGCCCGGCCCGTGCCTTGCCTTTTGGGTCTCTATCCCAAACGGTGGGTGCTTTAGCTGCATGGGGGTAGTCATCGAGATAAATTTCCCAAACCAACCTGCCAGTGCCCTCGGACAAATGGGCTCCTCAAGGCTAAGGTACCGCCACACGGAATCTCCTTTACTCACCTCGCTCACCTCTCTCTCTCTCTCTCTCTCTCTCTCTTCTCCCCCTTTTTCTCTCTCCTCTCTTTTACCACCTGTCCTCTCTCCCTCCCCCAGGTGGGGGGGAAGACAGTAAAGCCCAACCGGGGGGTTTTTGGTTGACGGTGCAGACCCACCTCCCATTTCCTAACCTGTTTTTGATTTAGGAATTTTTTCCCCACGGTAAGCCCAGACCGGGGGGGTTATGGTTTTACGGTGCAGACCCACCTCCCACTACCTATACCCGTTTAGAATTTTTTTTTTAAAAAAAAAATTTTTTCCCCCCCGGGTAAAACCCAGACCCCCGGGGTTATGGTGAGTGGGAGACCCACCTCCCACTACCTAACCTGTTTAATTTAGGAATTTTTTGTCCCACGGGGAACCCCAACCGGCGGGGTTATGGTGACGGGGCAGACCCACCTCCCACTACCATACCTGTTTAGATTTAGAATTTTTTCCACTCTCACCGGGTTGTCTTGCCCACCTCCCACTACCTATACCTTTTTTTAAATCTTTTTTCTCCCCTCCCCCTCCCCCCCTCTTTGGGGTTTGGGGGGGGGTTTCCCCAACCCTTATTCTCAACCCCACCTCCCCTCCTATACCGGTCTTTTTTTCCCTTTTCTCCTCCCTCTCCTCCTCCCCTTTTTTTTTTTTTTTTTTTTCCCCCCCCCCCCCCCCCCCCCGGGGAGTAGGGGGGGGAGAGCAGGTAAGCCCCAAACCGGCGGGTTAGGTTGACGGTGCAGACCCACCTCCCACTACCTAACCTGGGAAACTTGTTTCCCCCTCTCTCTCCCCCTTTCCCCCTCTCCTCCCTCTTTTCCCCCTCCCCTCCCCCCCCTCTCCTCCCTCCCCCTTTGGAGGTGGTAGGGGGGGGGAGAGACAGGGGAAGCCCAGACCGCGGGTTATGGTTGACGGTGCAGACCCACCTCCCACTACCTTACCTGGAATCTTTTTCTCCTCTCTCTCCTTTTCTCTCTCCTTCCACTCTTTTCCCCCCCCCCCTCCCTAGGTGGGGGGGGAGAGACAGGGAAGCCCAGACCGGCGGGGTTATGGTTTACGGTGCAGACCCACCTCCCACTACCTATACCTGGAATCTTTTTTCTTCCCCTCTCTCCCTTTTTTCCCCCTTTTTCCCCCTTCCCCCATGGGGGGGGGGGGACAGGTCCCAACCCGGGGGGTTTTGGTTTAAACCCCCCTATATATAAATTTTTTAAAAATTTTTCCCCCCTACACCTTCCCCTCCTTCCCCCGACTGATAAAGAAACCCCCCCCAAATTTTAATGGTGGATTATTAACCCCTTAAATATATATTTTTTAAAATTTTTCATCTTTCCCCCAATTAATTTAAAGATAATCTTACTTTTCCAATTAAAGGAAAATCCCGGGGGTAAAACACGTCTCGAGGAACTCTGAAAGTGAACCTGCCCTTATTTTTCCCTTACAGCCACATTTAGCCACAGATTATATTTTTTTTATTAAAATACACATATTAACCTAATTTTATTAATTTTATTTTTATATTCTTTTATAAATTTAGATGAAAAATTAGTATCCCAGGTACCCCTTTTTAAAAATGGCGAACTTTTTAATGGGGTTATGGCTTAGAAAACCTACTAAGGATAAAACAAACAAGGGACGCGTAGAAAATTTAAGGATTAAAAATTCCGGGACCAGGATAAGGGGGGCAGAAATAATGTAATCCATTTTTAAATTTTTGATTTTATATTGTTTTGGGATGGCAAATTGCTATTTATTTTTTATCGAAAAAGAATTTATTATCTTCACCCTTGGGAAAAAATGGGGCCTCTAATGAACACAAATAAACCTACCTTGGGTTAAAATTTCCCATTTAATTTATATTTTAAGGGATTTTTAAATAAATAATCGTGGCTGGGGTTTTTTTTTTGGGCCCCAAAAATTAGAGGGGGGAAAAAACCTACCTCCGGATGTTTTGGGTCCTTCACACTACGCAAAGGGGCCGCTACTCAAGGAAGAATGGATGGCCTGCACTCTCCTTCCCCCTCCCCATCAAACCATTGACAAAATTTTATCTACCCCGCTGCAACTTCCTCCTAAACACACAAAAAGCAATCACTTCCCACCTCCTAACAATTAAGTTTATGGTTTAAGTATCCCTTGTGCACCAGTAAAACCAAAACCGCCCTTTCCCCTGCCCCGGCCGGGTCCTTTTTTTCTTTTGAAAAATTTAGGGGTTTTGCCTAAGGGGGTTATCCTTCCCCAAATATTCAAGACAACGGGGAAAATGACCCCCCCTCCCTGGAAAAAAAGGAGGAAAAAGCAAAACGCAAAATAAAACCCGGGGCCCCCCCAAATTTCCTAAAACTATTTAGAACCCAAAATTAACCCAAAAAATCGCTAAAGCAACAAACCCTACCTACCCTTTAAAAATAAGTTTTGGAAAAAACAAAAGAAAAACAAAAAAAAACCCCCTCAGTCCTCCTCTAACCTTACTCCTCCAAAAAAATAAAAAACCCCCTTAAACTTCCTTTCAATTTCCCCAAAACATCTTGACAAAAGAACACGCCGGGGCTGTGACCACCCCGGGTGCCTCGGGTGAGGGTGTCTGAGTTAAAACAAAACCCCCAAACCTGAGGGGCTTCGGGGGCCCAAAAAAATTCCCCATTTTTAGTACCAAAAAGACATTTCATAAGCTTCCCTCCCTCCTCCCTCTTTTGTTTTTGAAAAAACAAAAAAAATTCCCAAAAAACCCACTCCCCTTCCTTTTCCCTTTCCCCCCCCTTCATTTTTTCCTCACCCTTTTCCCCTTCACCACCCTTATTCCCCTCCCCCTTCTCCTGTTTGGAAATGGAATTGGGGGGACAAAAAAGCCCGGGGCCCGTTTTGTTTTGCCTCATCCCAAACTTTTGCTTTAGTAGGGGATTCATAATAAATTTCCCAAACCCTAACCCCAGCCCTCGGGGAAACGGGCTCCTCATAGCAAGGGAACCGCCCAAAAGGAACCCTTCACTCACGTGCTTTCACTCTCTTTTCCCTCTCCTCTTTCCCCTCCTCTCTCCCCTTTCCTCTCTCTCTCCCCCTTTCCCTCTTTCCCTCTCCTTCCCTGGTTTGGGGGGAGACAGGGAAGCCCAACCGGCGGGTTATGGTTGACGGGGCAAAACCCACCTCCCCCTACCTATACCTTTTTAAATTTGGTTTTTTTTTTTTTTTTTTTCCCACATAAACCCCCCTTATTCTCAAACCCCCTCCCCTCCTTCCTTTTAATTTTTAAATTTTTTTTTCCATTAAGCCCAGACCGCGGGGTTTTGGTGAGGTGCAGACCCACCCCCACTACCTATACCTTTTTTTTTTTTTTTTTTTAAAATTTTTTTTCCCCCCCCCCCAGGGGGGTAAAAAACCCCCCAAACCCGGGGTTTGGGTTTTGGAGCCCCCCTAACCCACC
>JAXDDX010000739.1:0-25340 GCA_034670405.1 Hoplostethus atlanticus
AGTGCGTGTGCTTATGGGATGAAGTTGGCTGATTATCATTCATTGTCTTCCAGTGTCAAGTCCTGTTTTAAGATGATGGACATCTGTCAGAAGCAGATACCAGACCCAGTCAGGTCAAGGATGAAAAGAAGAGGATGAGGTTGCAGCTGAGGAGAGTTGCAACAGGTAGGTGTTGATTCAGTGTGCGAACCATACCATGGTCTTCGGGGGAGCTCTTTTTTTTAGGGGGGGGGGGGTCAGCGGCACTGTGCGTGCCTCACAGGGAGGACTTACTGTGATGCTTGCTATAGACATAGGCTATAGGTATGAGTACTGAGTAACATTACAGAACCACACACAGTCCACACCACACAGGTCTGCATGCATGATGAAGACGCACATATTGAAATACACATGCTCAGATTAACCCCTCTGATCCGACACTAAAATTCACACACAACAGGCCAAGCCTATTTACACATAAACGCACAGATGAACCAATAGCGAACAACAAACATCCAGTCCACGACCAAACACATCGAGTCTAACATTATTATAGGCCAATTCATCATTATCACACCAGTCAGCACTATGGTCAGCACTCAGAGACAGGGTGAGAGCCGCACGCACCCACACACAAGACAAGCGCAGTTGCGCATGTAACCAACGCACAATAACCATAGAAAATTAATAAATGAGCAATAATGATAATAATACAGTTACTGTAATTAGGAAAAGCAGGTCTTACCTTAACACAGAAGCGACCACAGAGGCCTGGGATCAGCTGCCTTTGCTGTTCGTCCACCAGCCCATGATGTGGACTGACGATGACCTGATTTAATCCAAGATGTGATGAAGGGCGTTGGGTCGAATCTCTCCAACGGGGGTCCATTAAGATCCACAAAAAGGAGTGATGAGAGGCTGGCTTCACGCAACCTATTGCGGGTCTTGCTGTCAGTGTCATTAACGGCTGAAAAGCCTCTCTCGCACTCAGATGAGGTGGGAAGGTATGTCCTGCTTGCTGTACACAGCTTTTCCAGCGTTTTGCCTGGCGCTTCATCTTGTAACTTCCAGTTGCGGAACTCCTCAACCGCTTCTCTGACAGGTTCTCCAAGTGTTTTAGCAAGGGCCCGTACCTCGTTTTCTCCATACAGGATCAGTGTGTTGCGGTCCTGTGGCCAAAAGCGCTTGTCCAGGGGTTTCAGCATATGGAGGAGGTCTGATTCTGGCATCCGCTTTGTGAGATTGTCAATCACAGATTGATAAAACTGACTCCGGTTAATCTTGCCCCTGCCCTCAACTAGTTCAACATCTTTAAACAGTCCTTGTGACTTGCGCTGATCGGCCTTCAGTGCTGATTTACCTCCACTCGCTTTCATGGCTTTCAGTATATCAACAGACTGCTGAATGTGGCGACTAGCATCCACTAGATTCATGTCTCTTTGCTGAAATTTCAGTGACAGGCCCTGCAGCTCACGGAGCATGTCTTTCATGCAAGCCAGATCAACTAAAAACCCAGAGTTTGTGAGGTGTTTGTGGAGCCCCAGGAATTTCTTCCTCTCAGTGTCACTGCGAGATGCGTCCTCACTTGCTGTTTTAAAGTGGCGCGCTAAAGCAGGGTAGTTATTCCAGACTGCTTTTACAGTATTAAAACTACTCGCCACCCACCTGATGGTGAAGATCTGCCCGATTCTCAAAATCTGCATATTTAGATCTGCAGCTGCTTCCTCAAGTAATCTCGCGTTCTTTGCGGACTGGTGGTATAGAGAGTACAGCTTGGAGATGAAAAACTCGAAGTGGTTACATCCAGCAACGTCTTTCAGAGAGTCATGGACTGCCAATTCTAGGCGGTGGGCCAGGCAATGTATGGACTGAATGTTTGGGAAGTCGCGTTTAAGCCTTGCAATCACTCCAGTGCTTTTGCCGGTGAGAACTGAAGCCCCATCTGTGGCGATGCTAATGAGGTGTTTCCCCAAAAACTCATCATCTAATCCCGCTTGGCGAAAGCTCTGTCTCAAGCTGTTGTAGATGGATTCTGCATCTGTGCCATGTGTCAGCTCTACAATGTCTAAAAACACATTGTCCACATCTCCTTTCCCACTCATATCACATCTCACGTATATAATGAGATAAGCACGTCCGTGCACTGTGCTCTCATCAATGGTGATGCTTATTTTTGAATGTATCTCTTTAATATTCGAAACAAACTTCTTCCGCATTTGCTGTGCAATATGGCCTATAATTTCAGCACACGAGTGATCTGATTTATGTACAGTGCCTACTTTTGCACCATTGAGTTCTTGGAGCTTCATCAAGGGTGGGAGTTTTTTATAAGCCAGCCTTTCCTTGGCCACCATATAGGCCGATCTGAATGAAGTTGCTGTTTCTTCCATTAACTTGGAATTGATCTCAAGTACCTTGTTTGGCAGAATCTCCTTTTGTTTAGTTGCTGCGACTTCAACTGCCCTTTTGTGTGCTATGCTATCCCGATGTTTGTAGATTTTTTTGCGCAACTTGTTCTGTGCATTGCTGTTTACATCCCCGTTAATCCACTCTTCCGATAAGTGCGTGCCAATTACCTTTTCAGAAAGAAGAAGGCTTTTTGCATCTCTGCATACGGTGCAACCCAAGCTTCCATGCTTAGCGAACAGCCATGGGTAACGGGTCTTCCATTCTCTCCATTGCTGGCTGCTCCAGGCGGCGGCAGCTCCTGCAACCCTAACCCCCCCTGCCCCATCTCCGGCAGGCGGGAGAGAGGAGGAGGTGGGGTGGTTAGCATCGCCATCGTCACCAGCCTCTTCTCTCGGCTTGTCCTGTGTTGTGATACCGGGCGTTGTCACAGTAGTCCCCGCAGCAGCAGGTGTAACGTTAGTGCCGCCGGCGGTCAATTTGACGTTTTCCGCGGTCGAAGAAGTAGATGCTACCTGCTCTGGCTCAGTCGAGTCGATTGGCTGCTTTGACTTCTTTGTAAATCCAAAATTTGTTAGGCTTACTTGTTTTCGTTTCGACATTATCCTGATTACCAAGTAAAACAGAGAAATATTGGCGCGCAGTGCGTAGACTGAAGTTGTTGTTTTTTTTGTGTTTTTTTCTGATAAAACGTGAGTGAAGTTTGATTTGTGCCTGCAGCGCCGCCACGCTCCGATGGTAATGGCAAGAATAGCATGCATGTCGGTATCTATTACGGTGAATTAGTGAGCAATCATGAATCATACATCAAAATAACCTAATTTTACGCATTATACACGATGATGACGATACAGGAAATTGAGAAAAATAGAAATGCATGGCAAAAATAGCATTTATTGTCAATATTTTAGAGACCCCCCAAAATTTCACAAATCATGTTTCCAGGGGAGCTCATGTCTCATTAAGGGGAGCCATGGCTCCCCTGGCTCCCCCGTGGTTCGCACTGTGTGTGTTACAATCCCTCAGGTGTTTGCAGAGACAGATCAAAACATTGTCAGGGAGAGATCCACAATTTTTGCCCTCATGTTTGCCGTTATTGGAGGTGTATCCTTCATCACCATGTTTCTACAGGCATGTACACACACACATTCATTCAATGTAACTTGTCTTTATTAAACAGTTAGTTGCTATCTAATAATCTCATCATCTGATTGCTGGCAGTTGTGTTGTATACTGTAGAATATTGGACCTGTCAATTTTCCAACTGTTTCCGTCCACCTGCTACAAGTTATGAGACATCTGTATCTTATCTCTCTCTGCTCATTCACACACACACACACACACACACACACACAAACACACACACACACGATCACACACACACACACACACACACACACCAACCATAATAATTCATGTGTCTCAGGTGTACTCATGTATTCTGTCGGTACATTTTGCTCCCAGGGTTTCTGCTTTGGGAAAGCTGGTGAGCTTCTGACCATGAAACTGAGATTGGGGGCCTTTAAAGCCATGATGAGACAGGTGAGGGTGTTCATTTGCATATATATGAAATCAAAAGTTAACTCAACTTAATAATTAAATATTGGTAATACTTTGAAGCTAAATGTTTCAAATACAGCAGCAGACAGAAACCTTATTTCTGACTGCTGCTGTATATTGAAAGCATCCCCTGTTCTCTCGTAGGACCTCGGCTGGTTTGATGAACCCCAAAACACTGTTGGAGCTCTTACTACCAGATTGGCCACAGACGCTTCACAAGTACAGGGAGTAAGTCACAAAGCCATGCACTCATACACACACGTACACGCACACACACACCTCACTGTCACACCCTACCACCACAAGTAAACAAATCTGTCTTGTTCTTTGGTTTCTTCCCATTCTTTACCTCCCTTCAGGCGACAGGAGTACGTATGGCCACACTGGCCCAGAACACAGCTAACCTGGGCACCAGTATAATCATCTCTTTTGTGTATGGCTGGGAGTTGACCCTGCTCATCCTGGCTGTAGTGCCTGTCATGGCAGTGGCTGGGGCTGTGCAGATGAAGCTGCTCGGTGGACATGCTGTCAGAGACAAGAAGGAACTGGAAAAGGCTGGAAAGGTGTGTAGGATTTGTCCAAATAAAGACCTGTACATACTGTGGCTACTGTCTTCACACACAGACACATAGACACCATGTATTATTTATATCACTCACTTATTTGATGTTTGGATGTTGTGTCTCCCCAGATTGCTACAGAGGCAATAGAGAACATTCGTACTGTTGCATCTCTCACCAGAGAACTCAAGTTTGAAAGTTTATATCAGGAAAATCTTCAGGTGACTTACAAGTATGTGCAATACTATGATCATTGATACTTCCTTCATCTAGTTGTGATGCTTTCCTTGACTCTCTCTCTCTCTCTCTCTCTCTCTCTCTCTCTCTCTCTCAGAAGGCCTATGTGTATGGTATTGCCTTCTCCTTCTCCCAGGCTATGATCTACTTTGCTTACGCTGGCTGTTTCCGCTTTGGAGCTTGGCTCATTAAGGCAGAAAGGATGGATTTTGAGGAAGTATTCCTGTGAGTAAACACATGCATGGCCATGACCTGAGTCTTCATATGTGATGTTGTTTTGTCACTTAATCAGGAGATAACATGCTCTTACCCACCCCTCCCCTACAATTGTCCCAAAGGTTGCATACACACATGTACAGTAGATTGCACCTGATTGCATTTCCAGGTGGAAGGGCAGTCTGTTTATATGGCTGAAGTGTTTCATCATTAGCCTGCCTGGTCGCTGTGAATGGAAGCGCTCCAAACCCCTAGCAACAAAGATCCACGCACGTGCGGTGAGGTCAATAACAGGGTAGGCACAGTGACGTTCACATCCAACTACGCGCATTTCCAGTGGAATTTCGATTTCATATGTAACGAAGAGCATTTCTGGCATTGTACAACATATTTACGTAAAAAGGCTTTTTGACGTAAATGTTGTAGAATACAGGATCGAAGTGCGCATGTTCAACGGGTTTTTTCGGCTTGCGTTCACAATGAATGGGCATCAAAGCCCTGCTTATTCTCCCTGTTATTGACGCGTAACTGCTACATTTCTCATCATAACGTCTAAACTATTGAGGTAATACCCAAATGAAATATAGAAATCACAAGAATAAACAGTAATAATAGAAATACAAGTTTATTATATGAAATATTATTGGGTTATAAAATGTGATATACAAGGTAGCCAGGGTAGCCACTGCCTACCTTGCCTACCTAGACCGCACGTCACTGCTGGTGACGCAGTGCAACCATAACACAGTGTGTGATTACAGTAGCCTTCATTTATATTCTACTGGTTATACAAAGATGATTACGTCCAAAGCTCATCACACATTGAGCTTCTGAAAGACGGTAAAATTCTCGAGAGGTATTAGAGAAATACAGAGATATTAAAATGCAACAGAGAGACTCCCACCATATTCTGTCTCGCTAAATTGTGTTCTTCCATTCCACATCTGACAGAACTCAACTCTTCATTATTCTTTTATGGCATTTCTGCTTTATTAGATAGAATAACGTGGAGAGATGAAATAAAAATAGAAGGAATGGCAACTAGTTCATGAGTCAGATTCAAACTGATTACACTCTTGAGCAGCAAGGACACCACCTCTTTATTACTTTCAAAAACATTTCACCCTTTCATGTTGGCCAGACCGGGTTGAACAGAGCTGATCCATATCTTAAGGTGAAAGGCTCCTTGGTTAGGAGGTAACAGAGAAATGGTCATCTACACATGCTACTACTGCTAGTACTACTACTACTACTGCTTCTACTTTTGCTACTACTACTGTGTGGCAAGGTGCCACATAACCGGGGTCCGTGACAGACAGAGACATAGGCAGGGGAGAGTTAATGGGCCAGCAGGGCCGTTTTATTCACCAACAAACAATAAACCCGGCCCCGGTGTTGACGGCAGTTGGTAGCGCCGTCTCCCTCCGCCGACGCACCTCAGTCCTCCCCGGCGGGTCAGCCGCGGAACCCCAAAGCCGGCCAGCCTGCCAGGCTTGCAGGGGCATCCCGCCCCAACCCCGACTGTCACCAGCTCTTACGGAGTCGGTGGGGCCAGGTGATGCTGCGAGGTGGTGAGGGAGGCGCCCTTGCCATCACCGTCCGTCCCCTGGCCGCTGGTGTCGCCACGACGGCACGGCGATGGCGCTGTTCTCCCGTCTCTGCCTGTCGATTCCCGGTCAGGGAACCAAATGTGGCAAGGTGCCACATAACCGGGGTCCTTGACAGACAGAGACATAGGCAGGGGAGAGTTAATGGGCCAGCAGGGCCGTTTTATTCACCAACACTCAATAAACCCGGCCCCGGCGTTGACGGCAGCTGATAACGCCGTCTCCCTCCGCCGACGCACCTCAGTCCTCCCCGGCGGGTCAGCCGCGGAACCCCAAAGCCGGCCAGCCTGCCAGGCTTGCAGGGGCATCCCGCCCCAACCCCGACTGTCACCAGCTCTTACCGGCGGCTCCCGACTGCACCCCCGGGGACCCTCCGTCGGTCGTCGCCGCGGAGGGAGACGCCGCTCTCCCACTCCGTCCCGCAGCTCGCGCCCTCGCCTCCGTCCCGGCACTCCAGCCGCGGACCCCGCTCAGACACGGCTGCTGCTGGCTCGCTCTCCGCTCCTCCGGTCTGCCGGCCCTCGATCCTCCCGATCGCCGCCGGCTCCCGCATCCACGCCGCCAGCCTCTCACACTGGCGCGTCCCTTTCACACTCACATTCACACACACGTTAAAAAGGCCCCAGCTGCAATCAGTCCCAACTGGCTGCAGCTGGTACCGGATCCAGGAAAGAAGCAGTCCACTAACTCACCTCTCTCCTGGATTCAATTAAGCCTCCCCCCACCCTCCCTCCAGTCCGCCACATACTGCTTCTACTTTTGCTACTACTACTGCTGTTACTACTCCTGCTACTACATCTACTACTACCTCTTCCATTACTACTTCTGCTAATACTTCAACTACTACTACTTCTACTGCAGCTATTACTAACAGCCAGGGTCACATTTGATAGTCTCTGTCATACACTGTGTCGAGTGATAATAAGCTCCATGCTAACACTTTAGCATACACTGTGTCGAATGATAGTAGGCTCCGTGCTAACACTTTAGTATACAGTGTCGAGTGATAGTAGTCTCTGTTCTAATACGTTAGCATACACAGTGTCGAGTGATAATCGTCTCCGTGCTAACACTTTATTATACAGTGTCAATTGATAGTAGTCTCCGTGCTAACAGTTTAGCATACACTGTGTTGAGTGACAGTAGTCTCCATGCTAACACTTTAGCATACTGTGTTGAGTAATAGTAGTTTCCGTGCTAACACTTTATTATACACCGTGTCGAGTGATAGTAGGGTCCATGCTAACACTTTAGCATACACTGTGTTGAGTGATGTGTTTGACATTGACATTGTAGTGTTTCGTTTGCTGTAAAAGATTACCTCAAATGTGTCAGGTCCACATGTGTTTAGTGTGAAAGAGCTGCTCAGGAACAACTGGAGTCCACAGAAAACTTCAATCATGGCATCTTCATACACGTCAACAATTAGGGAATGACAGTAAGTCTTACGGCATTCCTACATTACGGAATTTCAAAAACCTACTTGCAAGATTTATTTCACATTGCGTTTCTGTCAGAAGTGAACAAAATGGTTTCAACATCAGAGGTAAAACTAAACAAAGGGAAGTTATGATTTTAGGTCTTGCACGCTATCTGGTGACTGCCGAGAACTGTTTATTTTCTGTCATGCTAGTCTCTCCAGTGGCTGTTCAAAGTTCAAAGGTTTTTTATTTGTCACATACACAGTTATAGTAGTACAAAAGTGCAGTGAAATGCGTGGTGGCATGCTCTGAATCACTATGCTAAGGTAGAAAACGGAAAAGGGGGCTAAACTAGGAGATAGTACAAAAAACTACTACAAGAACTAAAAATAAAATTAACAAATGAAATAATAATGTAGACAATATGGCAGTGCAAAAAAGAAACATTTGAAAGTCAGTATGTATGGACATGTGTAATATGAATGTGCAATGTAAAAACCAGAGTGCAAAGAAATGTGCAAGATGTGCAAACATGCAAGAGTCATTATTGGGTGGTTGAGTGTGAGTTTAATGTCCTAATGGCCTGAGGATAGAAGCTCCTCCTGAGCATCTCTGTCTTGGCCATGTGACTGCAAAGGTGCTTGCCTGACCTCAGCATCCCAACAGTCCATTGTTGGGATGGGTAGTGTCCTTGATGACCCTGTTGGCCCTGGTCCTGCACCGCCTGGTGTAAATGTCCTGCAGGGTGGGGAGTGTTGTCCCGGTGGTCCGCTCGGCCGACCGTACCACCCTCTGTTTTGCGGTCCTGAGAGGAGCAGTTGCCATACCAGGCAGTAATGCTCCCTGACAGGATGCTCTCTATGGCACCAGCTGTAGCTGCTACAGTGATGATGCTCCTGATGACATGGTGCTGGGAATGTGTCTCACCTCCCTGGGTGTCCCATCACACCCAGCCCACTGCTCCACCAGGTAGGGTAGAATGAACACATGCACACACACACACACAAATTTCATGTATGACGTGTATGTAGCATAAAAAGTGTAGGACCAAAAAAACTTTATTGTTCTGCTGTTTTACAACAAAATATCTTTTGGACACATCCAATATGTTTATTGTTTATATGTTGTGGTGAGTCGGGCCAGCAACCCCAGTGCCCAGTGGCTAAATGGTGCCAGCTGGGAGTAGTGGTCAACCACTGGTACTACCAGGGCTTTCTCCTCAGAGCCTGGAGAGAACACAGCTGCCTCACATCAGCAATCAGCCAGATACCTGCCAGCAAGCAGCTCAAAAGAGCGACACTTGGCCGGGGAAGGCAGAGAGGAAGGTGGCTGCTTGGTGGTGAGCAGACTGGACAACGGACTAAAGCAAGCGCCCCCTGTTGTTCTCAGCGTGTCTCTCCAGGTTCCAGACCGGGAAGAACCTCAGTTGCTTTTCTCCTCCACTCCCCTACCCCACCTTTTCTAATAAAAGACCTTTGGTTATCTGCTCTATCACCCGGGACTCTGCTACTTATTCTCAGAGCGCCACCCCAGAGCGAGCTATCACAATGTTTATCGCATTAACTAATATATTTCTCCTCCACTCCACTCCACTCCTCTACTCCTTCCCTTCCTGACCCACCTCATCAACGCGTCTCTGGTGTCTGGATGCTTTCCCTCTGCTTTCAAGACTGCCAGAGTCACCCCCCTTCTGAAGAAACCAACACTTGATCCCTCTGAGGTCAAGAACTACAGACCGGTTTCCCTTCTACCCTTCCTATCAAAAACTCTTGAACGTGCTGTCTTCAAGCAACTGTCCTTCTACCTCCACCAGAACAACCTCTTGGATCCCCACCAGTCTGGGTTCAAAGTGGGTCACTCGACCGAGACTGCGCTCCTGGCAGTGACGGAGTCGCTCCATGCCGCTAGAGCGAACTCTCTCTCCTCTGTCCTGATACTCCTGGACCTGTCTGCAGCGTTTGACACGGTGAACCACCAGATCCTCCTCTCCACCCTTGAGGGGATGGGTGTCTCAGGCTCTGCACTCTCCATGTTTGCATCCTACCTAACGGATCGCTCCTACCAGGTGACGCTGAGAGGGTCTGTGTCAGAACCACGCAGGCTCGCTACTGGGGTTCCGCAAGGCTCGGTTCTAGGCCCTCTCCTCTTTTCCCTCTACACAACATCTCTTGGTTCTGTTATCCATTCACACGACTTTTCCTACCACTGCTATGCAGATGACACCCAGCTGATCCTGTCATTTCCCCCCTCTGACACACAAGTGGAGGCACGCATTGCTGCGTGCCTGGCAGACATCTCGGAGTGGATGTCGATGTACCACCTGAAGCTCAACCTGGACAAAACTGAGCTGATGTTCCTCCCGGGGAAGGGCTGTCCGCACCGAGACCTGGCCATCACCATTGATAATGCTGTGGTGACGTCAACTCGGACTGCGAGGAATCTGGGTGTGACCCTGGACGACCGACTGTCGTTCTCGGCAAACATCGCATCAGTGACGCGCTCCTGCAGATTCCTCCTCTACAACATCAGGAGGATTCGCCCCTTCCTCACTGACAAGGCAGCGCAGGTGCTCATCCAGGCTCTTGTCATCTCCCGCCTGGACTACTGCAACTCCCTCCTTGCTGGTGCCCCGGCGTTTGCCATCAGACCTCTGGAGCTTGTTCAGAAAGCTGCAGCTCGTCTGGTGTTCAACCGCCCCAAGTTCTCCCATACAACTACCCTTCTCCGTTCTCTACACTGGCTCCCTGTAGCGGCTCGCATCCAGTTCAAGACCCTGGTGCTAGCCTATAGGGCAGTGAAAGGAACAGCTCCTTCTTACCTCCAGGCTATGGTCAAGCCTTACACCCCCGCCCGACCACTTCGCTCTGCTGCCTCGAGGCGACTGGTTGCCCCGTCGCTCAGAGGTCACGGCTCTTCTCTGTCCTGGCCCCGCAGTGGTGGAATGAACTCCCCACTGATGTCAGGACAACAGAGTCGCTGCCCATCTTTCGCCGCAGGCTGAAAACCCACCTCTTCAGGAAACACTACCCTGACTCTTCCTCTTAGCCTTGCCTATTTGTCGTCAATTATGTGTCTGAGCTCTTGTTTATTGGCTCTTGTTCATTTGATACACTTATTTGTCTTAGCTCTTGCTTATTTGGTTCACTTATTTGTCTTAGCTCTTGTTTATTTGATTCTCTTATTTGTCTCATTTGTTTAAGATATAGTAGGTTGCTAACTTATTGCACTCTTACCTTAGTTATGCTCTTAGTTGCTTGTTTAGGAAGGAAATGCACTTACGATTTCTGGTGACTAGTAGTTTTCTTGCCTACCTATGTTGAATGCACTTATTGTAAGTCGCTTTGGATAAAAGCGTCTGCTAAATGACTGTAATGTAATATTTTTTCACTTTATTATTGGTGTTGTGTTGCTTTTAAATCAGGCTGTAAATAAAGCAGTTGATTAGGCATAATTTCAACATTAAATCAATTATGGTACAATCATTGTTTCAATATTAGATCCTTTGCAATACTTCAACAATAGATCAGTGATTATTCAACCATGGATGAGTGCTGAACCTAAATGTTGAATCAATGTTGGTTCAGGGTTGAACTTTCCACGTTGAATAGATGGCAGAAAGATCAATGCTAAATCAACATGTTGATTCAACGGTTTTGGCTGATATCTAATCAACTTTGTTTCAAGTAGATTTTGCTATCTGGGATAGTTTGTCTAGATTTCTTAAACAGGAATGAATTCAACCTTTTTTCTATGACTCATTTTATCAAGGGTTGTTATGGTAAGTCCTACAGGTCGGCATTACATGATGTTGACATGTCTGCATCTTGATTGGTTCCAAAGTGTGAACATTTCCAAGTTGCTTTGAACCGTCAAGTCGTTCAGACAGTTATTCCCATACAATCTGAATGCAGCATTAAGACAAAGACACACACACACCCTTCATAACTCCAATATGCATTACAGCTAAAAGGAGTCACTTGTGGCTTTTCTCTGGGGGTCAGAGCACAAAATGAAAGAGAGGCTGGCTGGCTGGCATCAATAAAAGTAGCTGAAACAGTGTCAACAACCCTCCTACGCTGCAGAACTCTTCACCCTATCAACAAACCCGTGCCTTGGAAAACTTTGTGTCTACTGTGGTGGCAGTCCCATCACTGGAACCTCAGATGGAAAGGGACACTCGTCTTTTGACTGGTGTCTGACTGGATGCCCATTCAACTGACTGAGAAGCAGATAGACGAATACATTGACTAAAAATAATAGTTCCAAAATCATCTCAACTCTAAGAGTGTCGCTGTCCACAAGCTTCAAAGAGCCAGAGTCATATTTCATCAAGGGTTCCATCAATATGTGTTTTTGAGGGCTGGTAGTTATTTTTGGATTAAAGCTGCTGATAACCAATATTTTGTGCCAATATTCAATATCTTAATATTTGACCATTTTCATGTCAAAAAGGTTTTCCTTGTTTCCCTACCTCTGAAACAGCATTTAGACCATGGGACAGTCAGGGTGACATCACACCTCCAGTTGGTTCTTTGGTTTTCTTTCATTTTGTTATGCTAGGCTTTCCAAGTCTCCTTCTACCCATAATCCCTTGCATTCTGGGGCGGTGTCCTGACGCTGGTTGGATTTTGTCCTCACTCCTAACGAACCACCATGGTTCTCTTGGAAGAGGACTGAGACATTTCCAGGTCTCTGTGTGGTTATTTGGTGCCACCAGATTTGGAATGGCCAAACCAACCAACTAAAGGAGGAAACGCTGCAGAGTTCAAATAAACCCTTCAGAACACGCTGGCTGTGAACGCACCCTAAAACTCCCCATTGAAACCATACCAATGAAATAGTGTCAGGTGGGGTAGCAGCTCCTCCAGGTGGGGGGAGGCAGATTTCACTGCAGGTTGTCCAGACTGACGCCCCTGTAGCTGCTGAGGACAATAAGGGAGGAACCTCAGTGGAACCCCAGTTGAATCACTAGCTACACCTACACATAGAGGTGATGCAAAGTTCCCAAACCACAAGCATCACCTGCTGTTTCCATCAAATAGACGGACCAGATGAAACCAGGTGAAAGCTTTGATCTCTTGTTGACTTTCCATCTTAAAACCAGTTCAGTCAGGAAGGGGAGGAGACAGGAGGAAGAAGAGTTTTAAACATGTGCCACTCTGTATTTGGAGGGAGGTCCTATTATTTTCTATAGTTTGAATACAGAAATAATGCCCACGCTATAATTTGACATTGTTGTAAAGGGATCGATTCTTGTCATTCCACACACATTCAGCAGGAATAGAAAATAGTTTTTGTTTTACTTCTGAATGGAAATTGATAACAGGTTTGACAGATTGGCAGCGATACCCAGCGATTCTTAAAATGAGAGGTGGATTAAAATGCTCTTAGAGACAAGTTGGTTTTGGACCTGACTGTGAAGACTGATGATGATGATGATGATAGTGGTGTGTGTGTGTTATGATCACACGTGATACTGTGTGGTTTGGAGGGATCATCTGGAGGACCGTGTTGATGTGTTCTAGTTCTCCACCTGAACGACTGAATCATGTGTGGAAAGACTTTTACTCTTTCCTGTGTTTTATTGTTTGTGTATCAGTGAGTGAGAGTTGACTAGGATTCAGCCAATGTGGCTTTTTGAAGGCTGACACTCATCCTGATATTTTGGGATTGAAGCTGCCGATATTCAAGATCTATATTTGACCATTTTCACGTTAATAAAAAGACAGGTATTCACTTTTTCCACCAGTTTTCCCCCCAACCTAATTGATCATTAGAATCAATTCAGGTTAAGGGCTTCCTGTATACAACCAGTGGAGTTGATCAGTTTTACAATAAATATGTTATCAATCAAAGTGCATCATATCCGTGGTATCAGAGGTGGGCGATATGGACAATATCGGCCCCATATATCAGTCTAACCCTCTATTCTCAGTCCAGACATGGAATTTAAAACCTCCTCTCTTCCTTCTCCCTTCATCTTTTCTCCTCTCCTTTCCTTTAGTCTCCTTTCTTTATTTTGCTCCCGTCTTTTTCACCAGCCAGTGAAGGGAGCAGAGGTCAGTGTTTTTACATTTGATTTGATTTGATTTTGAAAGAAAATCCATGTTAAATGTATCTGCTTGTCCCGCGGTGCAATGCAATCTGTTGTTAGTCATTTGTAGTTGGTCTCTGCAGCTAACTAGCGTGTTAACGTGGTCTTGTTTTGACTCATGAAGGAAGAAGCTCAGATACACACAGATACAAAAGTTCTCTTTCTCATTGAAATGTTTACTGTGAATCCAGTCAATCACCCAGTCATTGATACTGTTACAATCCATGCTTACCGCTGATGATGATGATGATGACGATGGTGAATTTCAACTTCAGTCCCATTCAATATCATATCTGCTCAAGAGCATCCAGTACATCAAGCCTTTAATATGAATCAGGGATGTGTGTATCTTGTATTGAACACCAGCCTGGAGGGATTTCACCACCAGGATTGGACTCCATTCACATTCAATCCAGTTACTTCAGGAAGACAAAGCGCACCCTGAAAAAGGGACAACACGTATCTGTGGAACCTTTTAACACCCGTACGTATGTTCATGATTACCTGAGTTATTATGGTCTGTTCAGGATTCATGTTTCTTTATTTATCACAGAGACTTTATTTTTCATGCCTTTTTCCTGCTTTGTGTTGTCGTGTTGTCCTGATCACATCCCTGATTCTCATCCAACTAGTCAAAGATGACATGTACACCATCCTCATTTCATCTCTAAACTGCTGATGGAAATGCTTTTTGTAGGCATTTCCATCTAGTCACTCTTATCCAGAGTGACTTCCAACCGGGTCAACAGTGGAATCACCTTAAATCACTTGATCACCAACATTACAACCAATAGGAAGGAGGTCAAAGGTCAGAGCACCCTGATACAAGATGGAAGAAATATCCCTGTTATCCAGAGTGTTGTGTGAACAGTGAGCTCCATCCTCTTGAAGGAGGATGAAGAAGAAAACTTCTTTCAGTCTAGTTGATATGAAACCAAACAAACCTCTGTTGGTTCTATTTTAGTTTTTTTTTTTTCTTGAAACTGTTTTTATTTGGATAAAAAAAAGTTTTTTCCCTTTATACCAAGAGGGTGTAGAGAAACCTGATCAGTTTGGCATTACCATGAAGGTGAAAGTGAGAGTGTTGGTCGAGCTCTGTAAGGAGGAGTGGGAGAAAATCCCTCCAGGAAGATGAAGAGACTGATCAGTGATCAGTGGCTATAGGAGACTTTTACTCCAAGTCATCACTGATAAAAGAGGAGCCACAAGTTATTGACTGAAGGAGTTCACAGGGATATCTAAGTTTCTGTTAAATGTTCTGTTGATGTCATCAGATTAGCCTAGATGCTGGGAATTATTGATCCGCTCCTGTTTGATCCTTTCAACTGTTATACTGGTCAGCTTCACAGACAATTCACAGGAAACAGGTTAACATGTGATCCTGATTAGGTTTTGGTATTAATGGAATAAGACCCTGTGAAATATTAAATATGAAAGATATGAGCAAAAACGTTGCTAAGATTAAAGAATCAAAAAAAGAGTTTCCAAACCTGTTTAATATTGTCAACACTTCGACTCTGGCTCTAGCTTGCAGTATTCTGATTCTCCACAGGAGGGAGCCATGACACTGTTTTAAGGTAACATCACTCAACTGATAATATATATTAAAAATATATATAAAAGGAAGTAAAAGTCATCTTTTAATTTCTATTCTTGGATACAGACCAGTCAATTCTATTGGCTGATGGTTCTCTTCACTATTTAGTAAAGTTTTTATAGAGAATGAAGAAACACATGACTGATCTATCTCTCTTTCATTGCACCATCCAAATTGCTTCCACGATTTCAAACTATTTGTGATAGAAATTGACTTCAAACTAAAGATGCAAACTTGGATACCATGAAGTCATATTTTCCAAACATGCCTCCCCCTCCCACCTATTTCAACAAGGTTAACAATAACAATAAGGTTAACATGAAGTGTCCCACACACAAGTTCTCTCTCACTCATCAAAACAGACACATCCACTACATGTGCAAACCAACACAGGCATGGAAAAAGTTTTAAACTCATTTTCCAGCAAACCCCCGGACCCTCTAGGCCCGCGCTACTCAACACGCGGCCCTTATTAATATTATTGCGGCCCTTGGTTGAATTTTTATTGTCATAGCAACTGCCAATAAAAATATAATATTCTCATTTCAATGAACACAAACCATTTCTAAACTAAATTCTTAATGACCACAAGATGACGATCGTGCATACTGTGCTTATTTAGCAATCGTGGGATCATGATCACATGATCAGCGACAAAAACGCTCGGCGCTGGCACTGCCATTGATTTCCTATTTGGCAAGCGTCGCTGCCGCCCTCGGCGTTGTGCACCTGGCCACAGACGCTGGCAGAGCCTCTGACGCTGCGCTCAAAGTTCAACTATAATCAACTTTGACATTCGCGACGCTGATCTCTGCGACGCGAAACCAATCACAGCACAGTTTGATATCATAACCGCGAAATAAAAAAACAAACAATGGAGGAGAAACTTGTTTCATGTGTGTCGGAGCATCCCGAGTTATACAACATGACGCTTAAATCATACCACGATCTGACTAAAAAGTCTGGCATGGAATGATGTCGGTTTACAGACGAGACTACCAGGTTGGTTGACAGCTTAGTACAGGTTCGTATATGCAGCCAGTCTATATTCACTTCTATGGCTGTGCTAGTATGATCATTGGCGGTGTGGTTAGCTACGGCTGATGCGGGCTGTAGTCCGAAATTGAACTCCACTCTATTCTTTCCTGAATGCTGTCATTTTAAAAACTCGACAGTGTGAAAGTAATGAATGTAATGTAATTCTCCTGGCGCTGATCATGTGAAGGGATCATGTGAAAGCCCGAACTGTGCAGGAAGTCTAGCCTAGCCTACTCTCAAGTCATGGCAAAACCGGCAAAACGTAACATTTCTGATGAACACAGGGTATTTCAAAAAGCATGGGAGGAAGAATTCGCTTTTGTTGAGGTAAATAACAAACCAATGTGCCTTCTTTGCCAGAGAACAATAGCAGGACCAAAACGGGCAAACGTTCACGTCACCATGATATCTATCACATTGACTTGGAATTACATATCCATCTGGGAATAATTTGATATACTCAGACCTGATTTCAATTTAGTATGCCTATATTTATTTTATGATGTGATTTATTGCAACAGCAATCACTTTTACATTTAATGAATAAAGCCTACTTATTGTCATTTAATCATTTGATATCCATGTGGCTTGAAATAACACTACAAAATAGTTTTATATGACCAAAACATTTGCGTTGTGGCCCTTTGACACAGCTGTATCTTGCTGTGTGGCCCTTGAGCTATGTAAAGTTGAGTAGCCCTGGTCTAGGCTATAATGTGTCTCTGGGTTTTTGAGACCTTTTTGACCCCTGATGTGTTTACATCCCTGATATTTCTGTCAGTTTGTTCACACACACAGAGACTGTTGCGTCGACAGCAAGCACATAATAATACCTAATCTAGTCTTCATTTCATATTGTAAACAAGGGCTAAACATGCACTGCCTCTTTAAAACTGCTCCTCTTCCTGGTATGAAGCAGAGCCTGATAACCCCTCCCACTTCTTCCTGCTCTCTCAGACAAAACCAGTTCCATCCTGTCAGCATATTTCCTCATCCGCCCCTTTCACAGATCTGCCAGTTGAAGGATGGGTGGAAACAACAGTGTGAAGTAACAAGAGCTGACAAGTCCATTCACAGTAGATCAGCATATGAAGGTGAAGAAAAGGAAGAGAGTTTTGGTTTGGATTGGAGTGCAACTTTTATCTGTTGACGGAAAGTGAAACTATCTGACATTCACCGTCATTGAGAAGTGAAATGGCGCAGCAAGGAATTCAGCTGGACCGGGACAGTATCTCTTGTTCGATCTGTCTGGATCTACTGAAGGATCCGGTGACTATTCCCTGTGGGCACAGCTACTGTATGAGCTGTATTAAAGGCTGCTGGGATGAAGAGGATCAGAAGAATATCCACAGCTGTCCCCAGTGCAGACAGACCTTCACACCAAGGCCTGTTTTGGTGAAGAATACCATGTTAGCAGCTTTAGTGGAAGAACTGAAGAAGACTGGACTCCAAGCTGCTCCTCCTGATCACTGCTATGCCGGACCTGGAGATGTGGCCTGTGACGTCTGCACTGGGAGAAAGCTGAAAGCCCTCAAGTCCTGTCTGGCGTGTCTGGCCTCTTACTGTGAGCGCCACCTACAGCCTCATTATCAATCCCCCACCTTTAAGAAACACCAGCTGGTCAACCCCTGCAAGACGCTTCAGGAGAACATCTGCTCTCGTCACAACGAGGTGATGAAGGTTTTCTGCCGTAGCGATCAGCAGTGCATCTGCTACCTGTGTTCCATGGAGGAACATAAAGACCACGATACAGTCTCAGCTGCAGCAGAAAGGAAGGAGAGGCAGAAAGAGCTCGGGGTGAGTCAGCAGAACATCCAGCAGAGAATTCAGGACAGAGAGAAAGACGTGAAGCTGCTTCAACAGCAGGTGGAGGCTATCAATTGCTCTGCTGATAAAGCAGTGGAGGACAGTGAGAAGATCTTCACTGAGCTGGTCCGTTCCATTAAGAGAAGAAGCTCTGAAGTGAAGCAGCAGATCAGATCCCAGCAGAAAGCTCAAGTTCATCAGGCTGAAGAACTTCAGAAGAAGAAGGAGCAGGAGATTGTTGGACTGAGGAGGAAAGATGCTGAACTGGAGCAGCTCTCACACACAGAGGATAGCGTCCATTTCCTCCAGAATTACCCCTCCCTCTCATGTCTCAGTGAATCTACAGACTTACCCACCAATGTCCGTCCTCTGCGGTTCTTTGAGGATGTGGCTGTGGCTGTGTCAGAGGTGAGAGATAAAGTAGAGGGCATTCTGAATGAGGAAGGGCCAAAGATCTCATTGACAGTGACTGAAGATGTTTTACTGCCACATCCAGAGCCCAAGACCAGAGCTGAGTTCTTACAATATTCACGTCAAATCACACTGGATCCAAACACAGCACACAGAGGGCTGTTATTATCTGAGGGAAACAGAAAAGTAACAAAAGTGAGAACAGACCAGTTATATCCTAGACACCCAGACAGATTTATTGAAAGGCCACAGGTCCTGAGTAGAGAGGGTCTGACTGGACGTTGTTACTGGGAGGTAGAGAGTACAGGGGGAGTTTATATAGCAGTCTCATATAAGAATATTAGCAGAACAGGGACCGGTGCTGAATGTATATTTGGATTCAATGACAAATCTTGGTCATTATATTGTTACAGCAACAGTTATGGATTCATTCACAACAATATCAGAACTCCAGCACCAGGCCCTCTGTCCTCCAGAGTAGGAGTGTACCTGGATCACAGGGCAGGTATTCTGTCCTTCTACAGCGTCTCTGAAACCATGACTCTCCTCCACAGAGTCCAGACCACCTTCACCCAGCCCCTCCATCCTGGATTTGTGGTTGGAGGTACTGCTAAATTGTGTGAGCTCAAGTAGATTGAGGTTATTAAAGCAGTAATCTGAGAGATTCTGTTTTTTAATATTGTTTTATTTAGTCTCCATCTTTGTCTCTCAGCCTCGTTGCTGTGGTGTTTCTCACTGCTCTTCCCAGAGATCACCTGTCAATCAAACAGTGTGTCCAGTACTGTGACGTCTTTCTCCTTGGATTTTCTGTTGATGGAGTTTGAGTTTCTGTAGGTGGCGCTCTTTTCTTTGTCTGTTCAGCCACGGTGGCTATCGCTGCTCATGCTAACTACCCAGTTCTTCTTCTATGGATTACAAACACACCGCTGTTGTTGCTGTTGGAAACGTCAAACGCATCACTTCCTGTCTGCCAGAGGATTTTTCCAAATGTAAAAGCTTTCATGAACTGGCTATAGATTGAATCACTATTGTATTATATCAGTTGGAGATGGAGAGCAGCAAGATGGACATTTACTGATATGTACATTTACAATCTCTATTATTCCTTAAACTGTTGTGTGGTATATATAGTTGTTATCTTCTGGTCATATTTGTATTGTTGCTGTAATATTGTCATTCCATAGTCTTGTGCTATTTCTGTTTCACTGCACAGGCCTTGATGGCTCCAGGACTGGAAGTCTTCCCTTTACTAGAACTGAATAGTTGTTCATATGTTGGTTTTGAACTTTGATCAGAAAAGTCACTACAAATGGAATTCTTCTTCTTCTCATTCTAGTTCCTAGGGAGAGCATTCATTTGTTCTCCACAGTGTTGACATGCTGCTTTCAATGATTGATTGTGTGGAGAAAGTGAATATTTAGATGGACAAACTGAACAAGAGTCCTTTACCAGGTTTTATTGGATGTGTCAACAAACTGAATGTTTCCAAGAATCAATAAAGTTTTTCCAAGAATGAAAACAGTATTTCTCCTGTATTGATTCTCTTCACTGAAACAACTTTGTCATGGAGGAATCAGCTTGCAGCCTCTGGAAAAGTAGGAAGAATTCAATTGATCATTTCCAGGTCAAGTTTGGGATTTGGATGAAATGTGTGGAAAACGTTTGCTCAGTCCTGATCCACATATGACGTCAGATTGTATGTAGTGGTAGACCCGCTGTCATTTCAGATACTGTGATGTTGGTGGTCATGAAGAATAAACTATGATATGGTGGAGTTGACAGCCAAACTGACCAGCCACTATCAGAATAAATCACCTTGAACTGACCAAAACCTTCAAAACCCAGTCAGGAATTAAGACCTGGAAAAAGTCCTGACTACTAGAACAGTACATGAGTAGAAACCTTGAATAAAATGTAGTGTGAATATCATGGAGGTTAGTTTCTAAACCAAGGTCCTTGCCTCCTTCCCTCCATATTTGTTTCTGCTTGTAATACTCACCACACATCCATTCTGATGTGACTCTCATTCAGAGTCTGATTCATTCAGTCTGACCTGCCTTGAACTGAACGCCTGCCTCTTTACTTAAAGAGACTAGAATGAAAATAAAATGATCAATAATAATCAAACATCTCCTCTACATTCCACACTACCTCACCTACAACACATGTGTCTATTTCACTGTGTGTTTTTTCTGGATGCTGCTGCTGAATGGACAACTTGCATCACTAAAAAACCTTTGATGGATTTAGAAAAACATTTTTAGGTTTCATTGTCCCTGAGACCCTGAAACTTTCTCTGTCCACATGCAGATCATTTAATTTCTACTGGGATCATTTGTCCGGATATTGATCCACTGGTTGATCAGCTGTAGCCCCTTTGAACATCTATTAAATATGACAGAACACTGTGGATATTGGAGTCATCCAGAAAGGATCCAGTGTTCTCCAACAGTTGAATTGCAACTTTAAAAACCAAATCAATGTTTTCAATGTGTGCTTGCCTTTATTCTGATGTGATGACTGACGAGATTCTTGGCACCCAAAGCTTATTAAGGCCTGTACTCAAGAGTGGCCTAACTGCATCCTCCTGGTCCGACTGCTCCCTCAATGAGGTGCGGCTGCACAATGTCAAAGAGCACAACTCAGAGACAGGAAACACATCCTGTAATAAATACAGAGAGAAAACAACAAATATAATAGGCTGTTATTAATATTAAAGCTTGATTTACTGGCATTCAGAGACCTGAAAGACTTGAGACTTGACTTGAGATTTGTCACAAGCTTTTTTATTCCTGTTCAGAGAAAACGACCTGGAAGGTCTGCCTGTTTTTGTGTGTGTGTGTGTGTGTGTGTGTGTGTGTGTGTGTGTGTGTAGGCTGGCTGGTGTTTCCCCACCACAGTGTGTATTAACTGGATTGTACCAGCTAACAATCAACACTACTACAGTCTGGTAAATGCTGTAAGCTGATGACACTAAAATAATGCTCCTCTACAAGTAAATGACAGCACACCAACACACTTTACTTTATTCAGCCATTCTTTCTTCTACTGCATTTCCACCAACATGATAGATTTCCCCCCCACAGATCCACCAATCCCAGCCAGAGAGCTCTGGTTCAGTAGATGTAGCTTTGGTATCATTAGTCAGTTCTGGTTTGTTATTGCAGCTCACCAGACGCTAACAACTACAGCTTGGTCTCAGTGAGCCTCTCTGGTCTTTGAACCACCACTCCTGTCACTACTGATATATAAAGGTGCAATAAGTGAGCTATTTACTGCACCTTGTGTAGGATGACATCACATCTATCAACTCCTCCTTGTTGCCTAGCGCCCCTTTAAGAGAGATGTACTGTTGATTCAGAAGCACGCTTGTCCATTAGGATAGTATTGAGACGTTTTCAATGGATAATCTACAGGCACTTCATAGAACATGGAAGGAATTCACTATAATGGCACTATCACTTTTCAGCATTGTAGCATTGACTGCAGCACCAATATAGGTGCTTTTATTCTCTAAGGAACAAGTGCAAAAACAAACCACATTATGAAACATCAGAATAGATTCATATTAGTATTAGAGTCCACTGTCTAGAATGGGTGAGTCCATTCTGTAAAATGGATTCTCCCACAGCAGAGTACATTATAGACAGATTCCATTTTTTCTTCCCTTTATTTCTCTTCACTGGTGCGTTCACTGGTCGCCTGCTTTTCTACACATCGGTTCAAGTGTGTTTCAGACATTTGATTCAAAGTTAGAAATGTTAAATGAATAAATGTTCAAACTATTATTGGTGTCCTGCAGGAACCTTGGCTCTCATCATTTGTTGTTGCCATGGCTACTCAGCCTTCACCCTCACTTTCCCCTGAGTTCTAGTCTTCGTCTGTTGCTGTCTCCCTGTTGTCGTGTGTCTGTCTCTCTCTCTCCCTCTCTCCCTGCAGGTTGGTGGGCGTGTCCCTGAGGGCTTGCTTGTCTAGTTTGTCTACCCCAGTATGCCTATACTAGCTTTCCCAGTCTAGTAAGTCCCTTGTCTGCTATTGCTGTTATCTGTAGTGCATCAGAATACTCTCAAGTAAAACCTTGCTACACTGATAACCTCTGCCTCCAGCTTGTGTCTGCTTCTGGGTCTACCTGTACTCGATCATCACAGTTGTGTTTCAGTGAAGGTCAAGACTGTGAGAGGGAATGTTGCTCACTGACTGACTGGCTGTCAGTTTTTCTGCATTTCTCAGAGCCAAAGCTTGTTCCTTGAGTGAGTCATGGTTTCATGTTGCATGTTAACCACTTGGAAGTGAGCCTGAAAGGAGCCCAACCCTTGTGTCAGAAATACAACTAGGAACAATGAAAACGCACCACAAAGTTCCGTAGTGCAGCTACACCTGAAAGGCAGCAGAAGCAGAAAAAATATCAAATCAAAAAATGGACTAAGTTGGACAGAAAGGCTAAAAGACTACAAATCTATAACATCCCAACTAAAAACTACACTTCCCATGACAAACACAACAACACAGAAATCTATGAACACAACATCTATTCTAGCGCCCAACAGAAAAATGGTTTGAAATGAGGATACTCTTTGTATGTTCAATGTTGTGTCCATTATACAATGGATGGATCAGGTAATCAATATGTGGACAGAAAGCTGCTTAGAAAAGAGATCAGAGTTCAGCAGAGTAAAGAGACACACCCAGAAGATGGACTGGTGTGTGTGTGTGGTGTGGTGTGGTGTGGTGTGTGCGTGTGTGTTGGTGTGTTACATGACATGACATGACATTACAGAGTGAAGGAAAAAGACACCATCATCAATTTGTGATGTTCACTGGATTCCAGTAGTTATTGTGTCCAGTAGTAAGTGTTATAATTTCTTTCAACTGAACTATGGATTTTCATTTTTTGTATTAATGTCAGTGTGTGAGATTGTTCATATATATACATATATACATGTGATATACACATAGTTTGTCAAGATTTCTCAAAAAGGTATGAATTAAACCTTTTTCTATGCAGTGGTGGTCCTGGCTCATTTGGTGACCTAGGCGAGATTTTCTGCCGTAGCGATCAGCAGTGCATCTGCTACCTGTGTTCCATGGATGGATTCAAAAATATAACAGACACCTTATTAATATGTTCTTCATATTTTCTTGTCTGCAGTTCCACTATGCAACAAGTGGTGTTGTGTTCAGTTGTTATTAATGTTCATGTCACTTAATCCAATACCTTGTGCTGTATGGATTGTACAGTACTAAATAAAACCTCAGGTCAGAGATGTACTGTCAATGTAGGGTTCCACAGGCAGACAGCGCCCCACTGTGGACAACTGGGGTAAAGCAAGTCAGAGCTCACTGATCCATTCAAGATTCAAGATTCAAGAAGTTTAATTGTCACATACACACACGAGGTGTGTAGTGAAATGCAAAGTGGCCATGCTCAGCAGAAATGTGCAAAATAACAGGTTCACACTATTTACAATAAACTAACACAATATTTACAATGTCACAGTTTTTAAGAGCTCTATATAAAAAAAAAAAACACAATATTTACAATAAGAGCACTTTATAAAAAAATATAGTAAAAAAGGGAAAATTGTATGTATAATATAATATAAATTATAAATTATGTGTAGTCTTTACCTAAGTGTGTGTGTGCATAAGAGGGGCAGTGTGTGTGTCTTGGTGGGGCCCTGGTGAGGTCGGAGTTCACAGTCCTGATGGCCTGAGGAAAGAAACTCCGTCTCAGTCTCTCTGTTTTGGCAGCGTGACTACGGCGCTTGCCTGACCGCAGCAGCTGAAACAGTCCGTTGTTGGGGTGGTGAGGATCCTTCATGATCCTGCAGGCTCTGGTTCTGCACCTCCTGGTGTACAAGTCCTGCAGGGTGGGGAGTGTAGTTCCAATAGTGCGCTCAGCCGAACGCACTACTCTCTGCAGAGCCTTCCTGTCCTGAGCGGAGCTGCTGCCAAACCAGGCAGTGATGCTTCCTGTCAGGATGCTCTCTACAGCTCCATCTGTTCAATCACACATCCATTCATTCCTCCATCCATCCACACATTGATTCACACATCTTTTACCAATACATTCATTCATTTACTCAATCATCTATCAATGCATGATTAGACATCCATCCATCATTTATTTATCCTTTCATCCATCCTCATTTGTTAAAAATGGGTACATCCATGAGTCAAATTTACAGGAGTAAAAAAGTAAAAACAGTTTACAAAGATCATATAATAAATCGACTAATCTTTAATCATTAACTCAATGTATATAGATGTTTGTCAACTTCAACAATTACTAGTTATCAGCTTCAGAACTTATAATCATTAGTTCATGTCTTTGTGACTTAAAACTAGGAGTTGAAAGAACATCTTACCAAGCGTTCACTAAACTAATCTTTTAAAAATTTTTTG
>JAXDDX010000740.1:0-25310 GCA_034670405.1 Hoplostethus atlanticus
TGGTTTCGTCTCGCCAACATAGCAGTGCACACTAAACGATGTGGCACACCTTGACCTGAATAAACAGCCTTCATAATCTCAGTATCAAAGTCCAAACAATATCCAGTATCAAATATTAAACCAATATCTAGTATCAAATATCAAACCAATATCCAGTATCTCTCCAGTCCAAAGTCTGTGACGGAGAAACAGCATCAGGAGTGTAGTTTTCTGATGCGTCTATCAAACGGTGTAATTGATCATCTACAGAACTAGAGCAGCCTTCCTGTCCTGATTAAAACATGTTTAAAAACCGTTACAACAGATGAACATGTTCATGACTCAAACACTGATGTGTTCACAAACTGTTACAGAAAAGTGTTGTGATGTTTTGAACCTGAACAGGTTTCCTCACATCCCTTCACCCCCCCGACCACAAATGGAGGCTGATTCTGTCTTATTGTCTCGTTACAGTCAATCAATCAAAATCAATCAACAGGAAGCATCAATGGGTCGAAGAACAATACATTATCAACTGTAATGTAAAGTGTTGGCTACAATACCTTTTCATGTTGTAAATAACCTGCTGCCACGCTGAGAAGTGAAAGTAGACTGGAGAGAGAGAGAGAGAGAGAGAGAGAGAGAGAGAGAGAGAGAGGTTAATCATTATCTACAGACTCTAACTTGATGTTATTTCTGTCTCATATTGTTCTGCATGATGACATTATTTGGACGTACATAGAAAATGAAATCTAAGAATAAAGACCTTGTCGTACCGAGCCGTTATCAAAGACAAGAGATCTGAGAAACCAGTGATGAAGTTATTAGACTATTATTATGTTATGGAGGTCAATATACCGATACACAAAGGATAGGTTGTTTCTGACTAAGAGTAAACATCAGAGACTCAAATGAAGAGAATGAACCAAATCACGCAGCGTTCCACTTACTGAAGTTATTCCCATGAATGTCAGTCACTCCACCAGGTCTCTTGTTTCTTGACCAGGTCTCTCTTGAACAGGAGCTTTATATAAATCTCAGTGGGACTACCTGGTTAAATAAAGGTTATATCCATAATCAATACATCAGTGAAATGTGACAGACGTTGCTTATTCTCCTTAGTCAGTCCAGTGTCTGCAGGCTGCTGTCACATCCTCATAACTTCAGTATCAAAGTCTAAACCAGTCTAAACCAGTCTGCAGAGAAACCATAGATCAGGTGGTGGAGTTTTATTATTTTATTATTTTAGTTTTATTATGCTTCTATCAAAAGGTAAAAATTAACCAGAGAGAGAGAGGAAAAATAAAAACCATCTCAGGACAAGAAACCTTCGTTTCTAACTCATAATAAAAAACAACTAATATTATTATGGCTAGTAGTGGTATTAGTAGTAGTTTTAAAACAAGCCGACTGTCTCATAGTAGTAGATGTTCTCTCTAGTAGAATAACTGAAGCTAATGGCAATAAATCCTGTTTTCCACTGACTTTTATGGTCTAAATGACAAGCAGTGTGTCTGAATGAAGCTATGAGAGGTGGTGGGGAGAGTCAGGAGCCCTGAGGAGAACAGTTGGGAACCACTGATCTAGGATGGAGATGATGTGTCTGAAAGGACCGACTGAAGAACGAGAACAACTACTACTAGTACTACTACTACTACTACTACAACTACAAATAATAATAGTACCACTAATAAATAAAATATGAATACACTTTATTTTATAGCACTTTGAAAACACATTGATTAAAAACATTTAAAAATGCTTTGCAGGCAATAAAAATAGCATCTATTAAAATCAACTAGATGAGCAAATAAAATGTCCAGACATGAATGAAAAACGGCTCAGAGGAGAATAAAACAGACACAGATACAAGATACAATGAGCATCAAAGAGATTCAATTTTGATAGTAAAGGCCCTGTCACCTTTGACCTCTAGTCTGGACGCCAGGAGGTCCAGGAGGACACTGAGCTCTCTCCCCAGCCCGTCCATCTCTGCTGACCAGGCCAGGAGGGAGCTGAGGAGGCTCCTCCAGCATCTCTTCAACCTCTCACTGAGCCTGCAGGGGGCGCCACCATCGTAGACAACATCCTATATCGTCCCCATGTCCAAGAAGGGCTGGTCCAGTGTCCTCAACCACCAGACCAGTGGTACATCATGTCTGTCTTGGATCATCTTGGACCTCTGGTGAGACTCCCTGGCGCCCTCTGCAGTCTGCCTACCAGACTCCTATAGGAGTGGTGGATGCTCCATCATCTACCTGCTCCACAGGGTTTACTCCCATCTGGATGAAGCTGGAAACACAGTGGCAGTCATGTCTCTTGATTTCTCCTTTTCCCACTGCTTGGACATTGAATCCATCCAGCCCCTCCTGGATGCATCATGTCACCTACAGACCTTCTCAACATTGGGGGTATCAGAGGATCGCAGCAGTCTGGTGAAAAACAACTCACTTTGCTCTCTTCAGCTCTTCATACATTTCTGTTTTGGGGAATCGGTGTCTGATACAGTAGATGGATCTCTCGCATTGTGACTCGTGGTGTGTTTGTCCTCCCATTGATGAAGCTCTTAGTGAACTTCACCTGTCTCACTGAGTGTGTTTACATCCATTAAAGGAGAATTCTGGTATTTTTAAACCTGGGCTCTATATCTACAAAATCACCATTTATACCGCAAAATAGGTCCAAAAAGTTTCGGAATTGCTCCGGTAGATCAGCTCAGTCGGCAGTCGCAAAACGGGCTCAATGGCTACAACGTAATCTGTAGGGGCAAGTGCGCACGATCAAAGTACGTCCACTAAAAGTGCTTGATTTTGCCACTGACAGGCTGATTGTTATTCGTGTGTCTGACAAGTGTCTGACAACATTACTGAATGGATTGCTACAGAAATAGACCTTTTTTTAACGAGAAAACTAAAGTCTAGCTCAAGGAGAAGTCTCACTATGAAATGGACGGTGGACAAAGGTAGTCTATAGAGAGAGGGTTCACTCGTTGCAGGAAGAGGACAGTAGAAACCTGACAAAGGTATTCTATGAAAGCTGCGCGAAGTCTTCCTCAACATTTGGTTTGGGCACATTTTCGGAAATGGAAAAAAACAAACCATTGTTTTGTTTTTTATCTTTGGGAAAAAACAAATACTCAAAACTACGTTTCTTACCCCAACACACATCCCAACCTGACTCCGTTTCCCCCTCCTTTCTGCAAAATAACCCCTTTTCGTGACCACCTTTGTCAGATGTCCCGTCCTCTTCCTCAACAATAGGAGAAGTTTTGCTTAAAATGTGCTAATGGACAGGGTAATTGTCAAAATAATTTTTACCCTTTTTGTAAAAAACAGCATCTCAAGAAAAAATTAAAAGAAATGGGATGAAATAAAATTTGCCCTTTTTTGTTTCCCATTTTTTTTAAACGCTTCGGGCTTCCCGGAAAACCCCGTTTTAAAGGGCAAAGTCTGGCAAAGTCGCAGAAATGCGGATTAGGAAGTGTGCATAAAGGGCTAAAAATTGCGAGAGAGTCTATAACTTGACGATTTAAAAGGGACCCCCCCAAAACCCTGGGGGGGATTTAGGGGAATGCGCCTCAAGTCCGTGGGTGGACATTGGGTCCAATGAATGTCCAACCCCCACGGATTTGAATAGGGGTTTACCAAGAAAAGCTAAACGTTTAAAAAAATGGTAAACAAATGTAAAGGAAAAATTTTTTTTCATAAACCATTCTTTTAAATGTTTCTTGTGATGCTGTTTTACAAAAAAAGAGTCAATTGTTATTTGAAAATCCCCTTTGTCCACTCTGTAAGAAAAGAGTGGGGGGATTTCAGATCGGGCAGTGGCCCCTGAATGTTTTGGTCGTGAAAAAGAAAAAAAACAAAAAAAATAAAAAGTCCCAAACCACAATGTACATAAAAAATTGGTGTCGTCAAGGTAACGCTGTCGCAAAGTGCTGTCCATTCATTTACCAATCCGACCCCTTCAGCCTCTCGATAGCCTTAAGGTGATGTCAGTTAAGTTGTGGGGGTTCGGGGTTTTTAGGCCTTAGGGGGGGGAATTGGGATTGGACCGGGGTTGGCCCCCAAGTTTTAGAGGGGGGGCGGGAATGATTGAAAGTTTTTCACGTAAGTGTTTGGTGATCTTCTGGTGTTAAGTATTTTGGGCCCCCCAAACGGTCCTTTATTCGATGTGGTAAAACGGGTACATCAAAGTACTCAAACAAAATATAAATGTGCCATAGTTTTTTTTAAAAATGAATTAAAACCCGGTGATAATGGATAATGGAGAAAAGTTTAGCGGGGGACTTGTTAAAATTTATTATTTTGGTTCCAAGTAAAAAAACCCCCAATACACTCCCAGAAAATTTAACAAGATTTGGGTAGTAACCAGAAATGTAGTGCAACATGGTTCACAGTCAGCTATTTCTTTAAACCGCCCATAGGGGGAGCCACAGCTCTGGAATTCTGTAATACAAAATAATCAACTCCATGAATATATTTACATGTAACACACCCAAACGATCCCGCTAATAAATTATGTGTGTGTGTGTGTGTGTGTGTGTGTCACTGACTTCTGAAAAAGTGAAAAGAAAGGTGACCCCAATAGAAAAACATTTTTTGGCTTCATTTGATTTCTACCCACCAACTCAAATTAGAAAAATTTAAAGGCATTTCCTAATGGTTTTTTATATTCTTGGGGGGTTTCTCTAATTCAACATCGAACTCAACATCTGTCAATTTTCGAACTCCCGAAAATGTATTTTTTAATTTTTCCTTTGAAAAAAAAAACCTTGTTTTTTTTTTTGTATAGCAAACATTTTTAAGAGTAGGGTCCCCTTTTTTGGAACGAAACTCTTCATATATGAACAAATGCCCCCCTATTCCCCTGTGTGTGGTTGTTGTGGTGTTTGTGTGGGTGTGGTGTGGGTGGATCAAAACCCCACTTCAAGTAAATGAAAAAAGGATTCCCCCCCTTTCCCCTCTGGGCCCGTTGTTCATTCATGTATTTTTCCTGTAAAGAAAAAAAGTTGTCATTATTTTTTCCCTTTCCCCTTTTACATGTTGTTTCCCACCCCTTGTCCTAAAAATTTTTTTTTAATCACATTGAATTTTTTTTTTTGAAATAAACCAAAAATGAAATAAGCAAAGGCCCTTTTTATTGTTTTGGGGGAATGAAATGACTCCCGTGTATGCACACCTTCAAAAAAAATCCCCAAAATATAAAATAAAATGCCCTAACCAAAATCTGTCTAGGTGATTTTGTGATGATTGAAAAAAAAAATAAAAAACCTTTTGAGAGATGCGATTTTTTCCCTTTCCCTTTAAAATTTAACCATGAAAAAATATAATTTTTTATGTATACGTCCCATCCCCTTATCTGTAAACAGTTATTCATTGATTGTGAATTTGAAATCCAGTGATGAGAGATGATTGGGGTTTGGGGTTATTGAGATTGGTTGTAGTTGGTTTTTTCAAATAAATTTGGTATGTTCTTGTAATGAAAAAAATTAAAAAAAAAACCTTTCCATTCACAAGGCGATCCGAGATCGCTTTCTGCGCAACCCGCTTCCCCCCTTTCAAAAAATCATGAAAGTCATCAAATTGTCTCGCTTTTCCCTTTTGGTTTTTAGGAAAAATCAGCCCGTTAAATGCAATGAAACAGAAATGAAGAGTTTTTTCTCAACAAAATATGAGTCAAAAACATAGTAAGTTAAAAAGCCTTTAAATATAGAAGATCCCGTCAGGGTTAGGTACCTACCTCCCTTCAAGAAAACATCATTGTTTTTAAACCGTGTGTGATCTTTTGAAAAATGTAACGTCTGATTTACTCTTCATTTTGGGCAAAACTCTTCAGTGGACCCGGAAAATAACCCAACGACCAAAGAAAAACCCGAAGGGGAAATTCACCAGAAGGTAGAGCTAGTAGGGGGGGTTGGGCTGCGTCCAAACCAACAGACGTACCTTTCCCCCTTTTCCCACCTTCCCCAAAAAAATCAGATGTTACGGGTATTACCCTTGTTCTTCCCCTTTCCATCATGACAGGAACCCAAAAGACTCCAAACCGGGACGTCAGGAGTTTTCGGAAGTAGTAAGAGTTTTTGCACTAGATACCATCGTCCCCCCGGGTGAGTTAGTTTTCCTAACCAAAAACCGGGGGTGATAGATCCATCCCCCGGGCGTTTAAAGCCCGCACTGCTGCCTAAAAATCCGGGTTTTTATCCCCGGGAACATGGACGAGCACAAGGCAGCGTCCCATGGGCTGAGAAGGGCGGTGAAGGAGGGAAGAGGGAGGTATAAGGGCGGTGGGGGGTGCAGAGGAGAGGCGAAAACCCGGCCTATGGCAGGGGTACGGAATTTTCGGATCCGGGCAGACGCAACCCAGCGGAGGACCTGAACCATTTTATCACGGTTTGGGCTACAACAACAGCGTAGCTGGGGGGCTAACAACATCCCACCCTTAGCGCAGCGGATGAGTTTTTACCGCTGGGGGGAAAAACACCCTTGTGACGAGACGTGTGAGGAGGGCCTTTGAGAGGGGGGAAACCCGGAAAGTTGGGGCCGGGGGCATATTGGGCGGTACTGAAGACCTGTTAACAGTTCCAGGTTTCCACTATATTCAACATTCCCCGGTGAGTCTGTGGGCCCCCCCGCTTTAAGAGATCCATATTTCCCGTGCCCAAGAATGCTTTCCCCAAAACATTGACATGAAATAAACAGCTTCATAATCTCAGTATCAAAGTCCTCAAACAAATATCCAGTATCCATATATTATAACCAATATCTAGTATCAAATATCAAACCCAATATCCAGTATCTCTCAGTCCAAAGTCTGTGATGGAGCAGAGAAACAGCATCAGAGGTGTAGTTTTTGATGCGTCTATCAAACGGTGGTAATTGATCATCTACAGAATAGAGCAGCCTTCCTGTCTCTGATTAATACATGTTTAAAACCGTTACAACAGTGATGAACAGTTCATGACTCAAACACTGATGTGTTCACCCCCCTAAAATGTTACAGAAAAAGTGTTGTGTGATGCTTTGAAACCTGAACAGTGAGTTTCCTCACATCCCCTTCACCCCCCCGACCACAAATGGAGGCTGATTCTGTCTTATTGTCTCGTTACAGTCAATCAATCAAAATCAATCAACAGCAAGCATCAATGGGTCGAAGAACAATACATTATCAACTGTAATGTAAAGTGTTGGCTACAATACCTTTTCATGTTGTAAATAACCTGCTGCCACGCTGAGAAGTGAAAGTAGACTGGAGAGAGAGAGAGAGAGAGAGAGAGAGAGAGAGAGAGAGAGAGAGGTTAATCATTAATCTACAGACTCTAACTTGATGTTATTTCTGTCTCATATTGTTTGCATGATGACATTATTTGGACGTACATAGAAAATGAAATCTAAGAATAAAGACCTTGTCGTACCGAGCCGTTATCAAAGACAAGAGATCTGAGAAACCAGTGATGAAGTTATTAGACTATTATTATGTTATGGAGGTCAATATACCGATACACAAAGGATAGGTTGTTTCTGACTCAGAGTAAACATCAGAGACTCAAATGAAGAGAATGAACCAAATCACTCAGCGTTCCACTTACTGAAGTTATTCCCATGAATGTCAGTCACTCCACCAGGTCTCTTGTTTCTTGACCAGGTCTCTTGAACAGGAGCTTTATATAGATCTCAGTGGGACTACCTGGTTAAATAAAGGTTATATCCATAATCAATACATCAGTGAAATGTGACAGACGTTGCTTATTCTCCTTAGTCAGTCCAGTGTCTGCAGGCTGCTGTTACATCCTCATAACTTCAGTATCAAAGTCTAAACCAGTCTAAACCAGTCAGCAGAGAAACCACAGATCAGGTGGTGGAGTTTTATTATTTTATTATTTTAGTTTTATTATGCTTCTATCAAAAGGTAAAAATTAACCAGAGAGAGAGAGGAAAAATAAAAACCATCTCAGGACAAGAAACCTTCGTTTCTAACTCATAATAAAAAAACAACTAATATTATTATGACTAGTAGTGGTATTAGTAGTAGTTTTAAAACAAGCCGACTGTCTCATAGTAGTAGATGTTCTCTCTAGTAGAATAACTGAAGCTAATGACAATAAATCCTGTTTCCACTGACTTTTATGGTCTAAATGACAAGCAGTGTGTCTGAATGAAGCTATGAGAGGTGGTGGGGAGAGTCAGGAGCCCTGAGGAGAACAGTTGGGAACCACTGATCTAGGATGGAGGTGATGTGTCTGAAAGGACCGACTGAAGAACGAGAACAACTACTACTAGTACTACTACTAGTACTACTACAACTAAAAATAATAATAGTACCACTAATAAATAAAATATGAATACACTTTATTTTATAGCACTTTGAAAACACATTGATTAAAAACATTTAAAAATGGTTTGCAGGAAATAAAAATAGCATCTATTAAAATCAACTAGATGAGCAAATAAAATGTCCAGACATGAATGAAAAATGGCTCAGAGGAGAATAAAACAGACACAGATACAAGATACAATGAGCATCAAAGAGATTCAATTTTGATAGTAAAGGCCCTGTCACCTTTGACCTTTAGTCTGGACGCCAGGAAGTCCAGGAGGACACTGAGCTCTCTCCCCAGCCCGTCCATCTCTGCTGACCAGGCCAGGAGGGAGCTGAGGAGGCTCCTCCAGCATCTCTTCAACCTCTCACTGAGCCTGCAGGGGGCGCCACCATTGTAGACAACATCCTGTATCGTCCCTATGTCCAAGAAGGGCTGGTCCAGTGTCCTCAACCACCAGACCAGTGGTCCATCACGTCTGTCTTGGATCATCTTGGACCTCTGGTGAGACTCCCTGGAGCCCTCTGCAGTCTGCCTACCAGACTCCTATAGGAGAATATGCTCCATCATCTACCTGCTCCACAGGGTTTACTCCCATCTGGATGAAGCTGGAAACACAGTGGCAGTCATGTCTCTTGATTTCTCCTTTTCCCACTGCTTGGACATTGAATCCATCAGCCCCTCCTGGATGTATCATGTCACCTACAGACCTTCTCAACATTGGGGGGTATCAGAGAATCGCAGCAGTCTGGTGAAAAACAACTCACTTTGCTCTCTTCAGCTCTTCATACATTTCTGTTTTGGGGAATCGGTGTCTGATACAGTAGATGGATCTCTCGCATTGTGACTCGAGTTGTGTTTGTCCTCCCATTGATGAAGCTCTTAGTGAACTTCCACCTGTCTCACTGAGTGTGTTTACATCCATTAAAGGAGAATTCTGGTATTTTTAAACCTGGGCTCTATATCTACAAAATCACCATTTATACCGCAAAATAGGTCCAAAAAGTTTCGGAATTGCTCCGGTAGATCAGCTCAGTCGGCAGTCGCAAAACGGGCTCAATGGCTACAACGTAATCTGTAGGGGCAAGTGCGCACGATCAAAGTACGTCCACTAAAAGTGCTTGATTTTGCCACTGACAGGCTGATTGTTATTCGTGTGTCTGACAAGTGTCTGACAACATTACTGAATGGATTGCTACAGAAATAGACCTTTTTTTAACGAGAAAACTAAAGTCTAGCTCAAGGAGAAGTCTCACTATGAAATGGACGGTGGACAAAGGTAGTCTATAGAGAGAGGGTTCACTCGTTGCAGGAAGAGGACAGTAGAAACCTGACAAAGGTATTCTATGAAAGCTGCGCGAAGTCTTCCTCAACATTTGGTTGGCACAGTTCGGAAATGCGCAAAAACAAACCATTGTTGTTGTTTTTTATCTTTGGGAAAAAACAAATACTCTAAACTACGCTTTCTATACTCCAACACACATCTCCAACGCTGACTCACGTTTCCACCATCCTCTTCCTGCAACAAGTCAACCCTCTTGCTATCGTAGACCACCTTTGTCAGATGTCCACGTCCTCTTCCTGCAACAACTCAGGAGAAGTCTTGCTCTGAAATGTCGCTAGAGTGGACCAGAGGTAATTGTCAAATAATCAATTTACCCGTTTTTGTCAAAACAGCATCATCAAGCAAAAATTAAAAGAAATGGTTGATGAATAAACATTTGTCCTTCCATTTGTTTACCATTTTTTTAAACGCTTCCGGGCTTCCCCTGGTAACCCCGTATTCAACGGGCAAAGTCTGGCAAAGTCTGCAGAAATGCGGACTTACGGAAAGTGTGCATAAAGGGCTCAAAACGTCTGCGAGAGAGTCCTCATACACTTGACGATTTGACAGTGGGACAGCCCTAAACCCTCGCGGATTTAGCGGGAATGCGCCTCAAAGTCCGTGAGTGTGGACATTAGGGTCCAATCCGAATGTCCAGACTCACGGACTTTGAATACGGGGTTACCAGAGAAAGCCTGAAAGCGTTTAAAAAAATGGTAAACAAATGTAAGGACAAATGTTTATTCATCAACCATTTCTTTTAAATGTTTCCTTGATGATGCTGTTTTGACAAAAAAGAGTCAATTGATTATTTGACAATCACCTCTCGTCCACTCTGTAAGACAAGAGCCTGGAAGACGTTCAGATCAGGCAGTCGGTCCCTGAAGTGTCTTGGTCGTGAACAAAGTAAAAAACGGAAAATAAAAAGTCCCAAACCCACAATCGTACATAAAAAAATTGGTGTCGTCAAGGTAACGCGATGTGTCGCAAAGTGCTGTCCCATTCCTATTTACACAATCTCGAGCCCTTGCAGCCTCTCGCACTCAAGCACTTACCAGGTGATGTCAGTTAAGTCTGTGAGGGTTCAGGGTTTAGGCCTTAGGGGGGACATTGGGATTGGACCTGGGATTGGACCCCAATGTTTTAGAGTGGGCGGGAATGATTGAAACGTCTTTCACTGTAAGTGTTTAGGTGATCTCTCCTGGTGTTAATGTATTTTAGGCACCCAACGGTCATTATTCTGATGTGAGTACAAACCAGAGTACATCAAAGTACTCAATACAAAATACTAAATGTGCCTATAGTATATTAAAAACTGAATTAAAACTCGGTGATATGATGGATGAATGGATGAAAACGTCTGAGTCGGAGGACCTTGTTAAAAGTTATTATTTTAGGTTCACAATGTACAAAAACCCCAATACACATACCAGTATAACATTTAACAAGACTTGGTAGTACACCAGTACAATGTAGTGCAACATGGTTCACAGTCAGCTAGTACTTACATTAACCGACCACTAGGAGGAGCCACAGCTCTGGTAATTCTGTACAGTACAAAATAATCAACATCCATAGAATATATTTACACTGTAACACAGCCAAACGATGCCCGCTAATCCAATTAGTGTGTGTGTGTGTGTGTGTGTGTGTGTGTCAGCTGACTTCTGAAATAGTGAAATAAGAAATGGTGACACCAATAGATAAATCATTCCCTTTATGTGCTTCAGTTGATTTCTATCACCAACTCAAATTAGAGAAATTAGAGCATTTCCATAATGCTTTATATTCATTTTGGGGGGTAAAATATCATCTGAATTCAACATCTGAACTCAACATCTGTCAAATTTACGATCCACTCCAGAAAATGTATTTATTTCTAATTTTAGCCTTTGAAAATAAAACCTTGTTTTAGTTTTGTACTAGCAATCATTTTAAAGAGTAGGCGTCACTTTATTGGAACGAAACTCTTCATATATGAATCAAATGCCCCATATTCCCGGTGTGTGTGTGTGTGTGTGTGTGTGTGTGTGTGTGTGTGTGTGTGTGTGTGGACTCATAACACACTCCACTTCAAGTAAATGAAATAAGAGATTCCCCTTCCTCCCATCTGGCGCCTCTGTCTGTTCATTCATGTATTCTTTCCAGTGTAAAGATAAATGAGTTGATCATTCATTTTTCCTCTCCTCTCTTTACATGTTGTTATCCGATCCGCTTGTCTAAACTTGTTTTTTAATCACATTGACATTTTATCGCAAATAAACCAAAATGAAATAAAGCAAGGCCTTCCTTATCTGTTCTGTGCTGAATGAAATGACATACCCCGTGTACTGCACACCTTCAAAACAAATCCCCCAAAATATAAAATAAAATGACCCATAACCAATAATCTGTCTAGGTGATTTCTGTGATGATTGAAGAAAAATAAAACAACCTTAAGAGAGATGCTGCATGTTTCCCTTTCCATTTAAAATAACCCATGAAATAATATATATTTGTATGTATACATGTCCCACATCCCTTATCTGTACACACAGTATATTCATTGATATGTGCAATTTGATCCACGTGATGACTGAGATGATTCGGTTGGAGTTATTGATGATTGGATTGTAGTTAGGTTTGTTCAACACTAAGTTGGCTACTCGTTCTTGTAATGAAATAAATTAAAAAAGAAACCTTCTCCATTGCACAAGGCAGATCCAGAGATCTGCTTTCTGCTGCAACCCGCTCCCCTTGTCAGAAATATCATGAAATGTCATCAAATTGTCTCGCTTTGTCCTTTGCGTTTGAGGCAACATCAGCCAGTTAAATGCAACTGAAACAGAAACTGAAGAGTTTTGCTCCAAAGCAATATGAGTCAAAAAACATCAGCTGAAGTTCAACAGCCTTCAAATATAGAAGATCCAGTCAGGTTCAGGTCACCTACCATCCTTCAAGAACAACCATCATTGTTTTTAATCCGTGGTGTAGATCATTTTGAAAAATAGTAACGTCTGATTCACTCTCTCATTGTGGAACAAAACTCTTCAGCTGGACCCGGAAAATAACCAACGAACACAAAGAGAAAACCACGAAGGGAATTCACACAGAAGGTAGAGCTACTGTAGGGAGGTTGGGCTGCGTCTCAATCCAACAGACAGTACCTTTCCCCTTTCCTACCTTCCCTCAAACCTGCTCAGATCGTTACGGGATGATTACCGTTGTTCTTCCATGTTCCATCATGACTAGGTAACCCAACGACTCCAAGACACAGGGACGTCAGCGAGTTTACGGAAGTAGTAACGAGCTTCTTTGCAACGCTAGTGGATACCATCGTCCCCACGGTGAGAGTTAGGTCCTTTCCTAACCAAAAACCGTGGGTTGATAGATCCATCCGCGACGCTTTGAAAGCCCGCACTGCTGCCTATAACTCCGGTCTTGTATCCGGCAACATGGACGAGCACAAGGCAGCGTCCTATGGACTGAGAAGGGCGGTGAAGGAGGCCAAGAGGAGGTATAAGGACAGAGTGGAGTCGCAGATGGAGCAGCGCGACACCAGACGCCTATGGCAGGGGCTACGGACTATAACGGACTACCAGGGCAGACGCATCCCTAGCGGAGGACCTGAACTCATTTTATGCACGGTTTGAGGCTAGCAACAACAGCGCTAGCTCGCCGGCTAACAACATCACCGTTAGCGCAGCCGGAGTGAGTTCTACCGCTGGGGATGAACACACACTCTCTGTGACCGAGCACAGTGTGAGGAGGGCTCTGACGAGGGTGAACACCAGGAAAGCTGCTGGTCCGGATGGCATATCTGGGCGAGTACTGAAGACCTGTGCTAATCAGCTAGCTCCAGTGTTCACCACTATATTCAACATCTCCCTGGCTGAGTCTGTGGTCCCCGCCTGCTTCAAGAGATCCACTATTGTCCCTGTGCCCAAGAATGCTTCTCCAGCATGCTTGAATGACTACCGACCGGTGGCCCTCACCTCGGTGGTCATGAAATGCTTCGAGAGGCTGATAAAGGACTACATCTGCGCCTTCCTCCCTTGCTCCATGGACCCGCTGCAGTTTGCTTATCGTCCCAACAGATCCACGGATGATGCTGTCTCCCAGGTACTGCACACCACACTCTCTCATCTGGACAGCCGGAAGGGGGGCTATGTGAGACTGCTGTTCATTGATTATAGTTCAGCTTTCAATACCATAGTCCCCACCAGACTGGCTGGCAAGTTGATTGAGCTGGGACTGAACACCCCCCTGTGTGCCTGGATCCTGGACTTCCTGACCGCCAGGCCCCAGGTGGTCAGGGTGGGTAGACACACCTCCAACCCCCTCACCCTGAACACAGGATCCCCCCAGGGTTGCGTCCTCAGCCCCCTACTGTACTCCCTGTACACACATGACTGTGTGGCCAGGTTCAGCTCCAACACCATCATTAAGTTTGCGGATGACACAGTGGTGGTGGGCCTGATCTCCAACAACGACGAGAAGGCCTACCTGGAGGAAGTTGCTGATCTGTCACTCTGGTGCCAGGACAACAGCCTCCTCTTGAATGTCACCAAAACTAAGGAGCTGATTGTGGAGTTTAGGAGGACACAACAACAGAGGACGTACTCACCACTGGGGATTAATGGGACGACTGTGGAGAGGGTGAGCAGGTATAAATACCTGGGAGTCCACATCTCCGAGGATCTTACATGGTCCTCACACACAGACACTCTGGTGAGAAAGGCAAGGCAGCGCCTTTACCACCTCAGGCAACTGAGGAAATTTAAAGTCTCCCGGAGGATCCTTCAGTCCTTCTACTCTGGAGCTGTGGAGAGCATCCTGACAGGAAGCATCACTGCCTGGTTCGGCAACAGCTCCGCTCAGGACAGGAAGGCTCTGCAGAGAGTAGTGCGTTCGGCTGAACGCACTATTGGAACTACACTCCCCACCCTGCAGGACTTGTACACCAGGAGGTGCAGAACCAGAGCCTGCAGGATCATGAAGGATCCTCACCACCCCAACAACGGTCTGTTTCAGCTGCTGCGGTCAGGCAAGCGCCTCCGTAGTCACGCTGCCAAAACAGAGAGACTGAGACGGAGTTTCTTTCCTCAGGCCATCAGGACTGTGAACTCTGACCTCACCAGGGCCCCACCAAGACACACACACTGCCCCTCTTATGCACACACACACACTTAGGTAAAGACTACACATAATTTATAATTTATATTATATTATACATACAATTTTCCCCTTTTTTACTATATTTTTTTATAGAGTGCTCTTATTGTAAATATTGTGTTGTTTTTTATATAGAGCTCTTAAAAACTGTGACATTGTAAATATTGTGTTGGTTTATTGTAAATAGTGTGAACCTGTTATTTTGCACATTTCTGCTGAGCATTGCCACTTTGCATTTCACTGCACACCTCGTATTAAACTTCTTGAATCTTGAATCTTGAATCTCCTTTCTCTTTCTATCACTCCGTCCTTCTCTCCATCTTTGTGTGATGTTAGGAAGCAGGATTATCAGCTTGCCGATATAATTCGATTAGTCTGGGTTTCAATGGAGAGGTGAAGTGTCCTTGTGAAGGTCTAAATGCTGTTTCAGAGACAGTTCCACCCGGTAACAACACATTTCTGGGGGAAACACTGGATGTTTCTATGTTTGTGGCATGAAAATGGTCAAATTGAAAGACAAGATATCAGCTATCTGAGCTCCAATCCAAGAATATCGGTACTGGCCTTCAAAAACAGACCTAGTAGAAAGATAGAGGGGACTATTTTTACTCTCTCTCTCTCTCTCTCTCTCTCTCTCTCTCTCTCTCTCTCTCTTTCCATCCAATTGACACCAAGAGCCTCAAGAAGTTCCCTGTCATACTCACAACCACCACTAGGAGGCTGAAAGGGTTTTCCCAGTCGGCAACTGGTATTCCCGGTAAATCCGATTATATACCTCTCTTCCCTCTCTCCTCATCCCTCCTTCTTCCACCCCTCCCTCTCTTCATCCCTTCTTCCATCCCTCCCTCTCTCTTCATCCCTCCTCCTTCCTTCACTCCCTCTTTCTTCATCCCTCCTTCTTCCACCCCTCCCTCTCTTCATCCCTTCTTCCATCCCTCCCTTTCTCTTCCTCCCTCCTGCTGTCAACCAAAGCTGCTAAGACATATCTGAATGCCATGATTCTATCTTATATTCAGTACTGTATATCATGTTGGTCTCAGGCAAACAAGACTGCCCTAAATCCAATTAGATCATCTATGGACAAGCTCTGAAGGTTCTGGAGAGGAAACCACAAACTTTCCACCACTGTGACCTGCTTGCTAAATATAACATGTTAAGCTTTGACAACTTAATCATGTTCTCAGATACCCGCCTAGTTCATAAGATAATCCATAATGCAGCTTCGCTCTGAGGTAATGATCAGAACCTCAAGGTCTACCTCTAGAGGTGACTGCAACGTTCCAATACGAAGCTCTGCTTTTGCCCCATCGGCCTTCTCATATGAAGCCATCAAAGAGTGGAATAGGCTCCCCGACATCATGAAAACCTTCACAGATCCTCATATTTTCTCCCGTGAGGTAAAAAAAAATGATCTTAAGTAATCAGTCTTGTCAGCATTGATAGGACTTTTTTGTCAACTTGCTTTTAGGCCTCTGGATATATGTGTGTTGTGTTGTATTCTGCTTTGTGTTTGATGTGCAGTGTCTTGTTTTTACTGTATAGTATTGATTACCGTGTAGTGATTTGATTGTTATCTGCTATATGTTTTTACAGCGTAGTGGTATCTGGTTTCTGTTTGTCTTCTCTGATTGGGCCTCGCTTTGCATCTGCTTGTTTGGTGTATGCTGTGATGCAATGTATAGTGTGTTTGGTGTGTGTGTGTGTGTGTGTGTGTGTGTGTGTGTGTGTGTGTGTGTGTGTTTGTGTATGGAGATGATGGTTTTTTGACTGTGTATTTTTACTGTTGTAGGGACTGCAGATGGAAATTAGCTTATTGCTAAATCTGGTGCAAAGCATCTTTTTGTTCTCATCTGAGAATAACTAATGTTTTTTTTGCACATGGACCCTGTCAACTTCTTCCATCCCTCCTTCTTCCATCCCTCCCTCTCTTCATCCCTCCCTCTCTCTTCATCCCTTCTTCCTTCACTCCCTCTCTCTTCATCCCTCCTTCTTCCATCCCTCCCTCTCTCGTCATCCCTCCTTCTTCCATCCCTCCCTCTCTCATCCCTCCTTCTTCCATCCCTCCCTCTCTCGTCATCCCTCCTTCTTCCATCCCTCCCTCTCTCGTCATCCCTCCTTCTTCCATCCCTCCCTCTCATCCCTCCTTCTTCCATCCCTCCTTCTTCCATCCCTCCCTCTCTCATCCCTCCTTCTTCCATCACTCCCTCTCTCATCCCTCCTTCTTCCATCCCTCCCTCTCTCTTCATCCCTTCTTCCTTCACTCCCTCTCTCATCCCTCCCTCTCTTCATCCTTCCTTCTTCCATCCCTCCCTTTCTCTCTATGATAAATGGGTTCAATAATTTGCAGCCTCATCCAGTAGATGCTTCTTGCCGTGATCAACACAGCTATTCCCTCCTTCCTTCTACCCTTGCTCCTTCCTCTCTGCCTCCCTCCTTCTCTCCCTCTCTCCCTCTCTCCCTCCCTCCCTCCCTCTCTCCCCCTCTATGTGATGTTAGATATGGGGTCACTGATTTTCAGACACCTCCAGTAGATGGTTCTGGCCATGGTGAACAGAGCCAGCAGGATGACCAGCGCCCACGACACGTAGATCCCCTTGGAGTGCTGGGCGGGCTTCCAGGTACACACACACACACACACACACACACACACACACACACACACCATGAGTCCTGCGGTGGAGGCGGCGAGGACCACGAACAGCAGGAAGCACAGCAGGCTCCTCCTCCTGGGGTACCGCCGACCAATTGAAGAGCTGGACATTAAAACCGGGAAGTGAGTTACAAAGGGGTCAAGGGGTCAAGGGGTCATAATGCACAATGAAACAGGAAGTTGAAAAACGTCTCACACACACACACACACACACACACACACTCGGTACTTACACTTTGCGGCAGTGGGGACATCTGGCCAGGGTTCGGTCTGAAAACTCTGTCCACTGGAAGAAAGTATCAGCAACACTTCAGTCAGGGTGTGTGTGTGTGTGTGTGTGTGTGTGTGTGTGTGTCCCACCAGGAATGTGTTGGAGCAGTGTCCACAGATGACCCTGATCCCAACAGGCTGGTGTTGCGGTTCAGGGCTGTCCCTCTCGATGTGGACGGGGCCCAGGTTGATGATGCGTTTACTGGCAACGGGACAAAAGATCTTCAATGAGTCGGACCTAACCTCGGTAAAGGTTATTGATTGATAAAAAAGTTGACACGTTGTCAAGGGCAGAAACACACACACACACACACACACACACACACACTCTGTCTCTCACCAGTATGGTCTTGGACAGGCGATCCTCTGGGATGTGACCTTGCAGATCAGCAGACAGTTACAGGGACAGCGAACGTACTTCTTCCCAACGGGAGCGTTTTTAATCGGCTAGAGAGAGAGAGAGAGAGAGGGAGAGAGGGAGAGAGAGAGAGACAGAGAGACAGAGAGAGAGACAGAGAGAGAGAGAGAGAGAGAGAGAGAGAGGTTCAGGTTCCTCAGTGTTCAAACGTTCCAACTGGAACCATCTTGACTCCATCATCAGAAACCATCTTCATCGGACACGGTGCGGTTGGATACTGAACGTAACCCACAACTACAAACCCACTGTAGCTGGAAACAGTCAAGGTGTTGATATAAGATGCCTTGGTGTTCCTCAGATCAAGACTGTGTAACTGGGATCATCACAGCCCTGTCCCTGAACACCACACGGGACCGTCACATCCTGTGTTGGTTTTGTTTTTTTTGGCTCACCTGCCAAAAGCTACTGAACTAAAAACTGTACTGGCCAAGAATAATGTTGACAGGCCGCGAGGGGCAACAAGGAAACATTTGAAGGAAATCTTAAGAATGTAATTCCTCATTTGCTCCATTTGAGTCAAAACTTTTCAAATGAAAGATCGCAAAAAGGCTCCTCCTTGTTTTCTAGGGAACTTTAAATCCTCTTGGTCAGAAGCATAGACCTTTACACACTGATACTGAGCTTGAAACATTGAACGTGAAAATGTTCTGTTTCACCTACATACACTTTCACATCTCATGTGATCGCTCTTTGTTTTACAGGTAATGTGAACTCTTCCACGTCAGTTTAACAGGAAGTTTCTGTATTATTATGAGGAAGGTGGGAGATACTCTTCACCCGCTTAAAAGGGGAATTTTTTTTTGACCTGAATGAATCTTTTTGGTTGTTGATTCAATAATTCATCAATCCAATTTAGGGAATGTAATCAATTATGTCAATAGATGTAAATGTTCTTTAATTAGAAGTGAAGTCATGACTGGCTCACATTATAAAAAAAACACAACAATATATTGGTTTATTTAAAGGCAGTAAGTAATTATTACATTTGAATTCATACAAATTCTATTTAAAACATTTTAAAGTTTTATTCCTTGGTAACAACTGAGGACAACAAGATTGATGTTTAGTATGAGATAATAAACTACCAAATAAAACAAAGGTCAAAAGTAAAGATATTGTAGTAATCATCCAAACAACAGACTCTTCAGATGAACAATAATTATCTTCTCTATGGTTTAATATGTCATTCATTATTTTCAAATCAAATGTTCATGTTCTTGTTCATGTGTGATGTTTAAAGACCTGTTCAGTACCCTACACATAGATACACCTATTACAGTGAGAGGAGGATCAACCTTTATTGAAAATAAAAACATTAATATTGTCACTTTGAGGATGTAGGGGTGTGTGTGTGTGTGTGTGTGTGTGGGGGGGGTGTGTTGTGATTCATCGTACGAAGTTGAACATCATTTCAGCAGCTGTCTTTGTGGTTCAGCCAGTTGTGAGTGTTTCTCTACCAGGGGACCTCTCCTGCCTTATTGACACAGGAGACACTGAGGAACAGAACAGACCAAAATCATAAAACACAGGCAGGGGTAGAGGGGTTCAGAGAATGTGGAGCGTGAGGTGTGGAGGTGGATCAGAGTGTCAGAGGAGACGATGTATAGAAGGACAGAGTGGCCAGCAGGCCAGTCCAGATTACACTCCTACTTGTCAGAGGAGGAGGTGGAGGAGGAGGAGGGGTTACGATATGAATGTTGCTTCTGTTATTGTGCCTGACCACAGTAACTATCATTATAGTCAGATCTCGAAACCAGGATGCTTGTCATTCATTCCATCTACAGTCATACCCTTTCCTCTCCTCTGATTCTTTGTATGTCACTCCTATATCAACCCCTCACGCGCGCCCTCCACCTCCAAGTTACATCTTCCCTTTCAGACCATCTCTTACACAGCACCTATGGTCCCCAGTAGTCAAATCTTCCTGGTTGATAGGATTTATGGCTGCTCCTCTTCCACCCGTGTAACCTTCCTGTTGTCCTCAGGACAGAGGAGGTTTCTGTTGCTGTGTTTTGGGTTCAGTGTGAGTTCACAGGCATCTTGATGGGGAGAGAACAAGACACAATAACAGATCAGTTTCTATCCTCGAGAATCTCTGTTTGGTTCATTATTATGATTTATTGACAGTTTGAACATTCATGATGATCTCAATATTAGCCACCATCTTTCTTCTCAAGTTGGATCTGAATGAATGGATTCATATTCTGCTGTGTTGATTGGGCTTTCATCTAATCAGTTGAATGTTCAGAAATGAAACTAGAACACTACACTTACAAAACTTCCTCCGACCGGATTTCACCTCAACGCTCCACCATGGTCGACTCTGGGGGGAGAACAAAGTCAGACCAGGATATTCTCTTTGATAATGAACACATGGAACATTTAATAACCTTCCCTATGAATGTTGTTCAAAAACATCACTGATATCACATCTGCGTCTCATCATGACCCAGCTTCACAGGTCTGACTGAGAACATCTGGCTGCAAATCACGCACTCCCCCTCTAGAAGACATTGCTCTGCCTGGCAGCAAGCTGCTCCATACCGAGATGTAGGTCCAGTCTCCAGTCTGGATCCTCCTCGCGCTCACGCAGAGAGCAGCTTCACTCCTGAGTTCCTGGGTGATTGTAGTAGGTCCAAGCTCTCTCAGATGGGAGGGGTTGGAGTCAGAGCTGAGGCCATGAGAAGCACAGCCTTCCTATGAGACCAGTCAGCCTGACAGACCTGGAATCACACAAGAAAGCTACATGTTAGATGTGTTTTTAGTCTACTAATCTGAGAATCAGCTGCTAGCAGAAAAACTATGAACTGTCTCCAATTACAAACAAGTGACAATGAGCTGCTTTGTGTTTTCATCTGTTCAGTTTGAAAGTTCTTGCATCAATTTGTGACAGAATCTTAGAAGTCCATTCTGGTATTTTAGGTCTCGACAACAGAGGCAGTAGGAGAGGAAATAAAGAAATATCTCATGGAAAGTATTTCACTGGGCAGGAAGTAAGAGTACAGGTTGGTATACAACTAGTCTGAAACAATCCTCCACAGGTAGGTGTTTATTCACTGACATGAACCTTCATGTAAGCAGGATTTAAATGGTCATCTGTTGACAGTTGAGGAACACTGACTGAGAGTGTCAAGTCTACAGTTGTGGACTCCCAGTCCTTTTTCTTTTTTTTTTACAGCAGAGAAGCCGCTTCATCCTGAATCCTGCAGGTCGTTGTTTACTCAGGTCCAGCCTCTCAGACTGGAGGACTTGAGCTGGAATGAGGATAAACTCCTTACAGCATTTCTCTGTGAGCTTGTCTTTGATTCAAAACTGGAAAAAATGATAGAAAGAAAACATTTACTAGCATATTTTAGCTTCCATTATTACCCTACCAGCAGTGGCGGTGATGCATTTTTCTCCACAGGGGTATATACCAAAAAATCAAACAAACATGTATACTCCGCGCCGCCTCGCATAGTGTATTTAAATAATGAAAGGCCTTTATTGTATTTGCTGAAGCTGAATGAACATTTGTTGTAATGAAAACATGCTTAAGGTAGTTAAGGTACTTAATTAGTGCAAATTCTTTATAATAAATTCTTTTATACTTACAATATGGATGGTGAAAGACTAAAGTAACCGAAAAAGTGCTCAGATAAGTGCAACAGAAATCTGACAACACCAGAACCCTGAGACATCGCGCAGAAATGAAATGAACAACCAATTAAGACCTCTAATAGAAAATAAAACATTTAAGAAAAAAAAATAAATGTAATATGGTATTACATTGAAAATACCCAGTGCCATCAAAACGCTGAGTGAATGGCATCAAGCCATATGGACTTTGAACTTGTGGCTTCAACTTTTTGGACATAAATTTGCCCTTCTCTCCTGGAGATGGCACATTTCTCAATGGACTCTAATGGCGCACAGAACTGATCACTCTCGTTTATTATTTTAGACAGGATGTGCTGTTTTTGTCAACCTCTTCATTATGCTTCAACGGATCCCTGTCCTGTAGCTTCATCAAGTGAGCAGCCTATGTTTACTTTCCCAAACATTTGCTTGTGCTTTTTCTGATATGTGGTTTAAATCATTCAAACCTGTCTCGAATCCATGCTGGGTCTGAGACTGTCGTTTGAAAAAAAGGATGCAGGGAAAGCACAAAATAAAGCATTGGTGTCACTACATGCAGTCTAGCAAGCCGTTCCTACTGAACCAGCTCCTGAAAAACGACCGAGTATATTGTCTCATTCTGGCGCATTTTATGTCAGTTGTACCACGAGGCCACTGCTCTCTGCTGCAACCAGTGGTTTGGTGGGTGTAAATCAGCTGCATTCAGATAAATGCTGTTTGTACATGCGCAGTTTGAAGAGGATTGGAAAACTGCGCATTGTACAACTTATAACGAGAGTCAATGGGGCAAAGATTTTTGGACCCAGGCCGGAAATATGCGACCTAGCACGATAACTTTAGACAACGTTAGAACAATTTTAAATCTACATTTTATTGCAGATTATACATTCTATTCACTAACTATTAATATTTACGTCGCTCATTTAAAAAAAAAAGAAAAAAAAAAGTAATTTTTAAAGTTCTTATTCAATGAAGTCTTGGAAATGTGGGGAGTGGTTGGGTCGGGTGTGCCCTAGCGCCATCTATGGCCAGCGCCACTGCCTACAGAACAACTACACTGTCAGTGAACAGGAAGGGGTTCAGTGTATTGTTCAAGTACAGTTAGGCAGGAAGCATTTGGTGTTTCTGAAATCAAACACAGGATGCTCTAACCCTTCCACTGTTACACAAAAGCATCATCTTGTGACCCAACTGAGAGTGTCCAGTCTATGAGCTGACCAATGAGCTGCTTTGTGTTTTCATCTAGTTCAGTTTGAAAGTTTTTGCATCAATTTGTGACAGAATCTTAGAAGTCCTTTCTGGTATTTTAGGTCTCGACAACAGGGCAGTAAGGAGGAAATAAAGAAATATCCTCATGGAAAGTAATTCACTGGGGCTAGAAAGTAGAGCTACATGTTGGTATCACAACTAGTCTGAACATCCTCCACAGGATGTACATGAACCTTCATGTACAGCAGGATTTAAATGGTCATGTGTTGACCAGGTTGAGGAACACTAACCTGAGAGTGTCCAGTCTACAGTGTGGACTCCCCAGTCCAGCAGAGAGCAGCTTCACTCCTGAATCCTGCAGGTCGTTGTTACTCAGGTCCAGGTCTCTCAGACTGGAGGACTTGGAGCTGAGAACTGAGGCCAGAGCTTCACAGCTTCTCTCTGACAGCTGACAGCCTCTCAGACTGAATGGACATGAAAACATATTAAATGTTATTCTCTAATAATTTAATATAATTATCATCTGTGTTTTTAGGACACTGGTTGCATGTTATTACTACTAATAATAAACTTTGTATTAATATTTATGTATCCATTATCTAAAAGCAGACTTTACAATTGCTCTGCATGGTGCTGTAGCTCACTGAGTTGAGTGCAGCACTAACAGTGTCAGGGATAGTGGTTTGATTTTCACTGGGGTGACCCATGAAAAATATATATTCACACATGGTACTGTAAGGTGATCTGGATCAATACATCCATCAAATGTCATATGCTATGTTATGCCTTACAAAAAGACATGAAAGAGAAGTGGTTAAAATAATCATGATAATAACATGAAATAAAATATGAGATACAACACCAGATTATTAAGAGGGTGAAGATGAAAACAAAGATATTTTAAAAGATGATAGTGAATTTCCAGCCGAAGCCCCTCAGGAAGACCTTCCACAGTCCAGGACCCTGATGAAGTGGAATCACCTTTAGTTTTGAGTCTCGACTGGGACAGTCAGAAGGACCTGACGATCTCAGCTAGCACACTGGTTCATAGTGAACTAAGAGGTCCAATGTAACTTGGGGCCAAACCTAACCATGGGTTAAATGTGCTCAGTGAAATCTGAATATCAGTTTAATATCAACTGGTAACCAGTGGAGTGAATCAAATTAATGGAGCAAAACTGTAAACTGATCTAACCTGAGAGTCTCCAGTCTCCAGTGTGGATCCTCCAGTCCAGCAGAGAGCAGCTTCACTCCTGAATCCTGCAGGTTGTTGTTACTCAGGTCCAGGTCTCTCAGACTGGAGGACTTGGAGCTCAGAGCTGAGGCCAGAGAAGCACAGCCTTCCTCTGAGACCAGACAGTATGACAGCCTGGAAACACACAAGACAAGCTACATGTTAGATGTTGTTAGTCTACTACTCTGAGATCAGCTGCTAGCAGAAACTTGAACTGTCTCCAATACAAACAGCTGACCAATGAGCTGCTCTGTGTTTTCATCTGGTTCAGTTTGAAAGTTCTTGCATCAATTTGTGACAGAATCTTAGAAGTCCTTTCTGGTATTTTAGGTCTCGACAACAGAGGCAGTAAGGAGAGGAAATAAAGAAATATCCTCATGGAAAGTAATTCACTGGGTGTACAAAAGTCACAGGTCCAATCCCAATGTCCCACACTCACGGACTCACGGACTTTGAGGCGCGTTCCCGATAAGTCCGTGAGGGTCGGTGTCTGTCTGTCTGTCTGTCTGTCTCTCTCTCTCTCTCTCTCACAGCCTCTCACACTCAAGAACTTACCAGGTGACGTCAGTTAAGTCTGTGAGGGTTCAGGGTTTAGGCCTTAGGGGGGGACATTGGATTGGGCCACAGACTTCCTCTTCCTCCTGCCACAGACGTTTTCCCTTTATCCTATCATGGACTGCCGGCATTACTCATGCCACACCTGTCATTCATTCACTAATCAATGGACTGTCACTTACTGATTCGCTATCCCATGTGGAGACACGCTGCCAATCATCTCATTACAACAATCATGCAACCTCATTAAAAACCTCCCCAATTTGCACACTTCCCTACGAAGCTTCGATGAGCTTCTTACTGAATTGACCTACAACCCTGTGAGTGCTCTACTTTGTAGATCGTGTTATCCCTGTTAAATCCTGTGTGCGTCTTGTGAATCAAGTAAGTGCCCTCATCTCTTTTATTTAACATTGTTGATAGATTCCATGTTCTTAAGCTTTAATCCTCTATGCATCTTGTTTATATCCTTTTTCATGTTGCCGCTGTAGCACAATGTGTGAAAACTATGTAGTGTAAAACTGGCACTCAGGATGCCTTTTCCCCATAGTGGATGTTCTTAGCAATGATGGGGGGTTTTTT
>JAXDDX010000741.1:0-25299 GCA_034670405.1 Hoplostethus atlanticus
TTCCTTGTCCACCGTACCGGTGGATTTTTCCTTTAGAAACTCAACCAAGGCATACATGGTCGACCTGATGGACACCATATTAAAACCCATGTATGCATGCCACACACAAGTGCCACAATGCACCCACCCAACCGGAAAAACAAACCAAAAGAAGAGGGGTTCAATGTAAGAGGGGAATGGAAACAAATTTTCCCCCAAAGGGCACCAGGAACACTTTCTCATCTATGCATTCAATCTTGCACATCTCAGTTGGTTCAGAAATGACATCTACAACTGTAATGCCGAATGTTTCTGATGGCAATGGATAGTCAAAAAATGACCCTTGATTGGTTAATTTGCTAAACACAATGTATGTTTCACCTCTGCAGGAAATAATGTTGTTAACCTTCACAACAGAACCCCCACTGGACACAAATCTGTTTGCCTGGTCCAGCTTTATTGTGAAGCGGTTGGTTTTGACCACACTAAACTGGGCTATCTCTAAACCTCTAAATGATTCAGGTACCGGACCAGATAGGTGTTGTTTTTTCAGTTGAAATGTTCTGGTTTTTTTACTGGTTGGCCTCAGAGGGGTCTCTGATAATCGCCTCACAATTTGGCTGAGTGGAGACTGGTTTTCTTCTTGAGGTTGTGCAGAAAAGTTTCATATTTGAAATTATCCAACACCCTATAATTTCTAACATCCTCTGCCAGGTGTATTACATTATGCACATTGTAAGAAATGTACTTTTTCCCATACAGTTCCCCAAAATTCTTTATTATTTTATTCTTTACGACGTCTGGCATATGGAGAAAGGTATTGTAATGGTCTTTGCCATGTGGTTGTAGTTGATAGTTGAACTTGGTACGATTTCTAATTTTGCATTGTCCACCATGTAAGTCTTCAACATCTTATTAAAAATAGGTAAGGAGTTGCACTAAATTTTACTTTCTACATTATTAGGCCTGTCTAAGCGACTGGAAAAGATTTCCAAAGACAAGGAGTGTGCGCAGTTGAAGAAGTGGCAGCGCAGTATCAAAAACCACATCTACTGGACTGCAGCTTCTTCTACAACTGGGCCAAAGAGGGTGGCAAAGTGGACATCAATTGTCAACCACGTGCAAGATATCCACAACCATGAAGACCCCATCTTCCCAAAGTGTCTGCATCCAGAACGCATTTCAAGAGACAAGAGCAAATGGTTGACAGCAGGTGTGTACTCAAGCATTGCACTAACGTGTCTTACGGGCTTGTTCAGGTTACCTTATTACACCCTATGTTATTCTTTGATTAGGAGTTTTACATTTATGACATAATAGTTGATGTATGTTGAAAACTTCAATTTTTCCATAAGTGGCAAGAAATAAGATGTACTTTTCTTCTTTTAGGCACCCCAGCTTTGTATAAGCTTGAGAAGGCACTAACAAACAAGAGAGTCCTAAAGGATGTGGAGAAGCTGAGCCCTCACCATCAGACCTCAGCGCTGGAGTCTTACCATAGTGTCATCCTGCGCTTTGCTCCAAAAAAATGTTGTCTTTCCATTTCTGGGAATGCTGTGCAGGTAAATAAGATATTACACTGTCTCAACACATCTTTATATATGTGCTCTATGCAAGTACTGTAATTATTACTTTTTAAAAAATTTTTTTTAGGCTTTACCTGTCTGCCATGCATTTCAATGAAAATGCTAACCGTCCCCAAGCCACAACACGTGCTGGTGACCCACTCTTCAAAGTGCAGTTTCCCAAGTTCAAGAAGGGAGAGTGCACGGCAAAGCCAGTGAAGATGGACGCAACTTTCCGTATGTTTAACGCACACCTATTTATTATTCTAAATACACAACTGCTAAGTAGAACAATTGAAAGGCAACAACAGATGGAAAATTGAGGTAGTGGCATTTTCATAACTTTACTTTACTATACAGGTTATACAGATGAGCTGATGGACCTCCTGTTTGAGGACGTGTTACAGGACCCTGAACCATATTCCAATGAATTGTTGAAGATCCCTGTCCCAGAGGACCTATGTGCCCAGTACGAGAGACCAGCAAAGGAGGATGTAATTGCAGCCTTAGTGTCCTGCTTCAATAAAGAGGCGGTCTGAACCCCATGTACATGCCTTCGGCATCAGGTAATTTGCAGCATGTACGCAGCGCCACACAAGTGCTAACACTTTTCCTTGAGTGGTGAGAAATAACATGTATTTCTCTTCTTTTATGCACCCCAGCTTTGTATGGGTTGGGCTGAAGATGCTGACCATCCCCAAGCCACAACATCTGCTGGTGACCCGGTCTTCACACGGAAGTTTCCCAAGGCCAAGAACGGAGAGTGCACATCTGAGCCAGTGAACACAGACACAACTTTCCATATGTTTAACACACACACCCATTTATTATTCTTAATTCCAAGTACAATTGAAACACAACAAATGAAAAATTGAGGTAGTGACATTATTTTTACTTCACAGGTTATACAGATGCCTTTGTGTCCTGCTTCAGTCAAAGGGCCGGTCTGAACCCTGTGTACTCGTCCCTGGTGTCAGGGAATTCACGGCGTATCCGCTGCACCACACAGGCCGGTAAAACAACCCTGACCCTGCGGCCTAGGTAGCCCCAGCACCACCAGACGAAGCATCTGTATGCTATGAACCTGTAACGACTGAGCAGAGGGTACATATGTGAATACAAAAAATATTCTGATTAGAGTATTGTTTCTGTTGGAAGTTTTTTTTTTCCACCTTCGTGAGTGTGGTCTGGTCGGGAGTTTGGTGGGTTATAGGAATCTAATAATTATTTCAAAATATCAAAGAGGACAAATTGTCACGCTCCTGTAGACAATGTAATAATCAATGGAACCAATTATTAAAGACAGATGTCTTTACCCTGAACTTCAGTAATGATGCTGTAAATGATTAGGGGAGCTTTTCAATGCATGTTATGTGGAGAGTGATAGTGCTCTTCATTACTACAAGGTTGAGACACATGTAGAGATGGAATTCATACTGTTTGGGAAATAATTCTCTAACTTATCAAAGACATTATGAACATGTGTGAGCACATGAACACTAGATAGTTATAATACTTAATATGTGACCTGCTCTCACAGAATCAGTCACATTGACCCCAAAACACATTGTGGGGTTTTCATATTACTTGAAAGAGGAGAATGTAGGCTTTCCAATGAGACCAAAACCATGTCACTCCTCCAAAAAATTAGAAAGTTATGAGGCGTTCTACAACGAGAGACACAAAAGTGTGGTTTTGAGAAAAAGGCCTTTAAAAAAACCTTTCCATTATGACTCTGAACATTCCATTTCTGGGGGGCTGCCGCTTTGACATCTCACAAACAAATGCTGCTTGAGTGATTATTTTAAATAGCAGATTTAACATTTAGGCATCTATGTAATGAGGAGAAATTGCTCTTTAAGGTTATATTACACACAGTACACTTACACTATTTATCCACTATTAATGAATCTTTCAAAAGCACCTTGAAGACGTTGTGAAAAATCTGTGACTCCCCTCCCCAACCCCCCACAATTATGGTTACACATAATTAAATTGTGTAAAAAGAAAGACAAACATACTGATATACGTTAAAGTGTTTATGTAAACACATTCTTTATTTGTAAATATATGCTTAATGTATACAGTAGCCTATACAGTGTAGAAGATTTATACCAATCTATAGCAATGTATAGGTCAAAGTGTCCCTTTGACCTATACATTGCTATAGATTGGTATAAATCTATAGATTGGTATAAATGCCAAGTGCCAAAATATTAAACACATCAGATCCGGATGTCCCACCATAATAAACTTCAGATCCGGACGTCCCACCATAATAAACTTTTATGTATACGCTGCTTACCCAAACTCTATCAAATCTCAAATCTATTGCACACCCAACTGTCCTGGTAGGGGGATCCCTCTCTGAGTAGCCCCTCCCAAGGTTTCTTCCAATTTTCTCTAAAAGGAGTTTTTCCTTGTCCTCTGAGGGTCTAAGGCTGGGGGATGTTGTGACTAACCATTTATTGTTTCACATGTTGGGCACTGTGAAGCCTTAGAGACTGGAACGGTGATTAAGGGCTGTACAAATAAATGTGATTTGATTTGATTTAAACCCCAAAGTAATATTGCAAGAAAAGATATAACCATATTACACATATCACTAATTAAATCCTTAAATGATTCAATAATTCATTTAGACATTCATCATATCTGCATATGTGATCACCATCAATAAAGTAAGAGGTCCTCTGGTGCATCCTTTCTTTTTGCTGCTTCCTTTGGAACAAGCCGTTTCTTTGGATCAGTTCATAGTGCTGCTGACAGGAACATGTGTTTCTCACCTAGGAAACAAAAAAACATCTTAGGCCTACATTCAATTTGTGACAATTAAAATAAATTAACAGAACTAATTTTATAATTTCAGTGTGAGACCACTCATCTGTAGTTAAATACAACTACAGGGTCCTGTTGACCAGCTAGCTAGCTAGAACTACTCAAAACATTACCTACAGTGTTCATTATTACTGAGAACAAGGTTTAAAGAAGATAAGATAAACACACTTGTGTTTACTAATGTTGGCTAGCTCTATGGGATAAGTGGAAAAGTGCTTACCAGCAGTCACATCTCATCTCTCTCGTTTTTTCACCATAGAGAAGAGGATGTAGCAAGACTTTCCCTGATGACATTTGCAGCCACACTTGAAGCTACGAGCCTTCTCGATATCCCCTCCAGATCCGTAGCTCACATATTCATCCCATTCATCCGACTCACGGACGGCAGATATTGGGTCTGTTAAAACAAGTGGCTCCATGTCAACATCTTCATCGTTGTCGGTGTCTGAAATGGGCCTGTCAGAGTCCGAAGTGTCGCCGGAGGTTTCACTGTTGTTGTCCGTTCCCGTGTCGTCCGAGCCGCTCTCCTCAGCCGTCTCTCGGTCAGATCTCGGTGCCAAAAAATAGTCGTCAATAAGCTCTCGCTACCGATTGCCGGAATCCACAGACAACACTGGATTGCCGAGCGATTTCTTCTTATTTCCGAGACGCCATTGAAGGTCTTGATGATTACGATACTAGCTTGCTAACTTGACAACCAACAGGTGCGGATGCAGCTGGCTAGTCGCCAAATGCCGCGATCAACTTCGCCAAATACCATATCTTGCTTTTATGCTTCAAAGTTATATTTCCACTCCAAAATAGGAAATAATTCATACAGATTATGAAAGCCAAGGCTTTGTTTTATTAAAATTAGTCAAAATACCAAAATGGTCAAAAATAGACTTTTGACATTAAAAGGCGTTTCTACGTAAATCAGCCATTGCGACTTCCGACTGATTCTGTGAGAGCAGGTCACATATATTCAATTTTGATGATGGGCTACATGCAGCTAAAACAGTACAGCTAAAATTAGTGAAGTACTTCAGTAAATCACAACACATGTTTTGTTTGCTATTGATCGGTTTACAATGTAATTTCTGCTGACGTGAAATAAATAAACCCCGAATGCAAACACTTATTGTATAAATTTTTATTGTCAGCACAGTATTTTCCCCTTTTTGGGTTAAAGTTATTAGAAAAAAAAAAAATTTGTGTCCCCGCTTTGAATAATAATTTAAAATTGGGGGGCCCTGTCTAGGAAAATGTCTGGGCTCCGCGGGGATTGTGGTTTTTTTTTTGTTTTTGTGTTGTTTTTTAAAAATCTTTTTTTTTTCAAAAACATCGGCACTAACATTCCCAAAGAAAAGCCCGCACACTTTTGGACCATAAAACCCTTTTTCGCAAAAAAAAAGGTTTTTTCCACTCTTTCCCCTCGACCGCGTGGCCCGGGGAATAGTGAGCGAGGGCCAAAAACCAAAAAGCAGGGAGCCCCCTACGGGGGAGACGGGGAGGAAAAATCGGGGAAAAAAGGAGGGAATTTTGGAAAAAGACAGAGTTCAAGCCCCCTCCCCTTGCCGCTTCCCTTTTGCTAAGTCCAGTCTTGGTTTAAAAAGTTGGATTATGTTTTGGGCGGGGGGGATTAGTTCCAACGGGACATGAGGGATTGTAAAAGTTTTTTTGTCTGAAAAGGAAAAATGGGTGAACCCCTGGTGCCGGGTGATCATTTATATGCCCCAAAAAAGGGCCTTCTCTGTTTTCCGTGGGGGATAGAACGGAAAAGTCTGGCAAATCTAAGGGTGGAGGGGGGTTTGTTCTTTTACCCCCCAAAATTGTGGGGCAACCCAAAACTTTTTTGAATCCCTTTTTGTTCCTTTCTCGTAAAAATGGAACATCCTTTACTATCTATGCCCTCCAAATTTTCCTTCCCGGGGAGTTTTAGTTTGGTCATTTCCCCCAGCCCCTCTCCCTACCACCCCAAGGGACACCGGGGTAGCCCTATGGACCTACATGATGTGTTATGTCGGCCCTCAGAACAAAAAATCCCCACCCCGGCTTGGTGGTGGGTGGGGAAAAATTTAAAAAGGGCGAAAACCTTTAAAAAAAGTAAAGCCGTCTTTCACCAAAACATTACGTGTCTACCGAGGGGGGAAAGAACGGGTTTGGGCCATTTTTACGCCCTTAAAAAAGAGGCTACAAGGCGTCTCCCCCTCCCTTAGGCAAATCAAGGGCCCTGGGTTTCCATTTTTTTTTTTGCTTCCGGGAGTTTTTAAAAAAAGGATAGCACGGGAAGCGGTAGTGACGAGGGGCGTAAAGCGGTTTTGGTTGACCAAACAGGGGGTGAGCTACAGGAAAGCCCCTTTGGTTTGGACGTCCCACTGGGACAAGTTCCAATTTCCCGTTTCCCGGGCCGTAGCGATTTTTATGGAAGTAGAAAGAGCTTAAAAGCAAAGTATGGATTTCCCTCGTCCCCCGGGGAAAGTTAGGGTCCCTTTCTAAACCCAAAAAAAAGTGGGTTTTTTAAATCCAAAAGCGACGGCCCTTTTAAACCCCCCCGTACTGCTTTCCTAAATTTGGGGCTTGTATCCCGGGCCAAACAGGACCCAAACAAGGCAGCGTCCTAGGACCCGAAAAATGGGCTGTGAAAGGGGGCCCAAAAAGGAGGTATAAGGGACAGAGGGGGGAGTCGAGATGGAGCCCGGGGGACACCAGACGTTTGGCAGGGGCTACGGACTATAAGGGCTACCAGGGCAGACCCCCCGCAATTGTGGGGTTTCCGACGTTCCCCCAGCGGAGGGGCCTGAAAACCAAATTTATGCCGGTTTGAAAAGGCTAAGGCCCAACCCAAAAGCGCTAGCTGCCCGGGTAACAAAAATCCAAAGTTAGCGAAAAAAAGGGGGTGAGTTTTTACGCTGGGGGGATAACCCCACTCTAGTGACCCCAGCCCGTGTGGAGGAGGGCTTTTGACGAGGGGTGAACACCCCCGGAAAGCTGTGGTCCCGTTGGCAAAATTGGGCGAGTTTTGAAGCCTGTGCTAATCAGCTAGCTCCCCTTTTTCACCAAATAAAATTCAAATCTCCCTGGCTGAGGGCTGTTTTTCCCCCCCTGTTCAAAAGTTTCCCTATTGTTCCCCCGGGGCCCAAGAAGGTTTTTCCCCGCATGGGTTGAATGGAAAATACCCACCGGGTTGGGCCCCCCACCTCGGGGGTTCCATGAAATGCTTTTGAGAGGCTGATAAAGGACTACATCTTGGGGATTCCTTTCCCCTTTCTCCTGGAAGCCCGCAGTTTTCTTATCGTCCCAAAAAAATCCATGGTTGATGCTGGGGCTCCCAAAGGGACTGGGACACCCCACTCTCTCATTTTTGGGGCAGTGGAAGGGGGGGGGTATGTGGACGGTTAAATTTTTAAAACTAAGTTCAGTTTCAATACCATATCCCCAAACCCGACTGGCTGGAAGTTGATTGGGGTGGGAGGAAACCCCCCCCTGTTTTGCCTGGATCCCGGGTTCCTGGCCGCCAGGTTCAGGGGTCAGGGTGGGTAGACACAACCCCCCCAACCCCCCCCACCCCCTGAACACAGGATCCCCCCCGGGTTTCGCCTCGCCCCCCCACCCGTACCTTTCCCCGTAAAACACATGCTTTTGGTGGACCCGGTTACATCCAAAAACTTCATTATGTTTGCGGATGAAAAACGTGGTGGTGGGCCCGGGTCTCCCAAAAATTTACGAGAAGGCCCCACCCGGGGGGAAGTTTCTTTTCTTCAATTGGTGGCCAGGACAACCGCCTCCCCCTGAATTTTCCCCAAAAAACTAAGGAGCTGGGTTGTGGACTTTAGGAGGACTAAAACAGAGGATCGTACTCACCCAAAGGGGAATTAATGGGGAAAACTGTGGAGAGGAGTGGAAAAGGTATAAAAAACCCGGGAGTCCCCATCAACCAAGAATTTAAAAGGTCCACACACATGACACTCTGGTGAGAAGGCGGGGCAAACGCCCCTTTTTCCCCAACAGGAACTGAGGAAAATTTTAAAGGGCCCCCCGGGGGGATCTTCAGGGCCTTCTACTTGGGGCTGTGGAGAGAAACCCGACCCGGAAAACATCATGCTGGTTTTTGGGAGCAGCTCCCCCTTTGGAAAGGAAGGCTCTGCAGAGAGTTGTTTCGTTCGGGGTGAGGCCCCTATTGGAACTACACCCCCCCACCCCGCGGGGCTTGTACAACCCGGAGGTGCAAAAAACCAGAGCCCTCAGGATCTTTTAAGGGAAACCTACCCCCCCCTAAACCCAAAGGACTGTTTCAGTTTCTGCGGGGCAGGAACCCCCCTCCGTAGTCCCGCTGCCCAAAACAGAGAGAATGAGAGGAGTTTCTTTTCCCCAGGCCATCAGGGACTGGAACTTGGGCTCACCAGGGCCCCACCAAGACACCACACAACTCCCCCCTTATGCACCCCACCCCACCTTAGGGAAAAAAAATACACATATTATTTAATTTAATTTTTATTTTAATTAAAAATTTTTCCTTTTTTTACCCATATTTTTTTATAAAGTGGTTTTTCTTATTGTAAAAAATTGTGTTGTTTTTTTTATAGGGTCTTTTAAAAAAAATGACAAAGGGAAAAAATTTTTTTGTTGGTTTTTTTGTAAATAGTTTTGACTTGGGTTTTTTTGCACATTTTTCCTAAGATTTCCACTTTGCATTTCACTTAAAACATCGTGGGGTGATGTGACAATTAAATTCCCTTTAAAATTAAACTTAAAAAACTTTTAAATACTGCCCATTCTGAAACCCAAAAAGCCCAGAAAGGGCCCCATTAAGAATTTTAAAAACTATTCCCCCTTTCCAAACCTCATGAATTCTTTAATTCCCCGTAAAATTAAATCCCCAAACTAAAATTTTTTCTTTAAAAAATACTAACACCATTTTTAAAAAAATTTTAATTCAACCCAAAAATTTTTGTATAAAACCCAAAAAGACAAATATTTTTATAAAGAAAAGTTGTGGTTTTTGACAGCAAAAATGAATTACCCTTTAATATTTATTTTAAAAAATTGCCAAGAATATTGAAAATTTTAAAACACATATTTATGTTATTTAAAATAAAATTTAAAACAAAATTTTTTTTTCTTCTTCCCCCACCCGGTCTTTTCCCCTTGCCCCTTCCTTTCCCCCCATCTTTAAAATTTTTTTCTCGATCTCCTTTATCCACTGCCCAAACAAAGGAAAGAGTTTAAAAGGGAAAGGGAAAAGGTGAGAGACTAGACAGACTAGCTGACCCCTACAAAACCCACAGGGGTGAAAAAACTTAACAGGTTTAAAGCAAAAAGTAGAGTCCCCACCCCATGATAGCCCCCTGGTTTGGGGCGGAGTACAGGCAACCCCCCAAAAATGAGAAAATTATTTTTTAAAAAAGGGTTTTAAAAACAAGGTTTTTCCTTTACCAAAATTTTTAATTCTCCCTTTTTTTTTTTATTTTTTTCTGTGGCTTTGGCGGCTAAAAAGAAAAAATCTGGGAAAATTTTTTTTCTTTAAAAAATACCTTTTAAAAGCATTTTTCCCATTCAGAGACCCTTTTAAGTACACACAAAGCTTAAAAATACATTTTTCAAAAAGTGGATGCAAAGGGGCTCAAATAAAGTCCGTTAGGAAATTAGTTATCTTTTTGAGTGTTAAAAAACCCGAAATTTAAATGACCCCCCGTTAGTAGTCGCGGTAGCGTGTAATGTTAGTTTATTTTTAAGCTTTTACGTTGCAGTTTCTTTACAGATTTATTTTTAAAAGATTTGAGTGCAAAAACATTTAAAAACCCCCAGAAAAAATTGGGAAATTTTGTTAGTTTTAAAAATACAAAAAACCTATTTATTGGTGACCCTTACTCACCCGGGAAATTTCTTTAAAAAAAAAATCAACATTTTGTAGGTGAAGGATTGGGAGAGCAAAAGTCCAAAAACCCAAGTTTAAAAAAGAAAACTCGAGCCCTACTCAACCAAAATTTTGTTTCATTTGTGTTGCTAGGCAAAAGAAAAAATGTAATTTTGCCCAATTTTTGAAACCCGAGTTGGTCCAAAATTTAGGGCATATGTTTGGGGCCTTCCGGCAAGCCCACGTGGGCCCGACTCTTTCCGTGGGCAATAAACCCTAATTTTACCAAGCCCCCCACTGGGAGCGGGGGAGCTCGGGGTCAGCAGACAGGGAGCCGAATTTTACATAGCCGATTGGCCCTCAGTGAAGGGGCGTGGGTCCGAGTTTTCATTTGCTATCTGGGTAAAGATTGGGCAATTCATAAGGTAGTGAACCCCTCTTAATTTTTGGAATCTGTAAGTGTCCCATGTTTTGATTTTTTTTGCAAGTTTGTTGGTTAGTATATTGACTGCTGGTTAGCTAAAAGGGGCTTTGCGGGGCTAGCCCCGGGGTTGTTGGGTGTGGAAGAAGTAAGAAAACTAAAGCTGGAGTCAGGACACAAATTTTTAAGTTATTGGTTGGAGTCAGAATTCATCTTAAAGTTATTTGTTGGGACCAGTGTCTGTTTTATAAGTCTGTCGAACATGTCCGGCTCCGTAAACTTTAGCCACCATTAGTACTATCGCGTTTGATTGTTTGCGCTGCGCTGTTTGGATGCAAATAGGTTGCATCCAATAATATATTGGCAAACTGGCTCAACAAAATTGTCAATCCTAGCTTGTCTGCAAGTTGTATTCAATAAGCTTGAGCCATAAACGGACAGGCTACAGCAGAGAGCGTCACTCCACATACACACAAACACAACGCATGAAAGTACAATATTACACAAAATTGTTATCACTGAGAAACTGAGTGGAACCGCCTCAGCTGCCTCTTCCCATTCTGGGTCAGACTCCGGCTCAAACATGTACGGTCTCAGTGTTTCCGTGAGCTGGAATGAGCTAAAACCATGAAACTTGGCCAATAACTGGAAATGATGTGCAAATGCTTCCAAGAAACATGAGCCCAATCGGCCAGATGGTGGCACTGTAATTAAGGCCCAAAAGCGAAATTTTGGAAAGGCCACGCCCCTCACACAGTGAATCCGATTGACTTGAAATTTGACACACAAGTCCAGCTCAACATGTTCTACAAAAAAAGCCTCAAGAACCACTAAAGTCGCCTAGATTGTCCGCCATTTTTAATTTTTTGAAAAAACACATTTTTGACATCTTCTCCTAAACCGTAGGTCCGATTGCCACCAAATTTTCTGTGGATCATTATTGGACCAAGCGTATCAAAAGTTGCATAAAGGTTGTTGATATCTTATTTAGTTTTCCAGATATTGACCAATGAACTTCAAAAGGGTGTGGCTCAGCACGTAAATAGACCAAAGTCAACAACCGTTGGCCAATCATCACAAAACTTGTATGATATGTCCACATAAGTACCGGAAACATACCCTGAAAGTTTCATTGAAATCGACCACTAGGGGGCGCTACAAATGCAAAGAAATTGGCGTGGCATAACACAAATCAGACTAGAAATCAGAAATTGTTTTGTCCAATCATTACAAAACTCGCAGGATGTGTTCATAACAATGTTGAATGATTTTGAAATCGCTCAATAGGGGGCGCCACCAGTTCCAAACGTGCATGGGCGTGGCGCAAATTTGGCCTTAAATCAATGACAAACTTGGTAGATATTTATGTTGAACTAAGTTTGTAAAATTATCTTTAAAATGGCCAATAGGGGGCGCCACAAATCTTTTCCATATGGGCTTACAGTATAGTTTTTTTCTGGGGCTTTTATGTTTAAACTGAACTTTGTTGTTGGAATGGAATGGAATAATGGAAGCCTCTGTCCTAGTGGCCTTGCTTACTTAAACATACAGTTAACTGCATATATTTGTTTGTGTAATTTATCTTCTTCTGTCACTCTGCATGCAGTTTGCAGTAACAAAATGGTTTGAACCCGCGAATCGCTGCTTGCGGCTATATTTATTATTATTCTTATCATAATGTAGCCTATTCATTCTGAAATAGCCATTTCAAAATCAGACGATTAGTTGTTTATTACATTAACTCTTGTCAACACATAATTAGTGTACCCCCAACCCCAAAAGCAGTAGACAATATTCTGTCTATAAAAGTGGTTTATTGCATTTACAAAAAAGTGACAGTGCAAGGAACAAAAAGTGAAATCAAGTAAGTGAAATAAAAATTAATAAATACATGTGCAAACCAGTGAAAGTAGTGGGTAAACACACACACAACACTGCAATGCAAATATAAAAAAGTTGTTAGGTAGCTGTGCTCTTCCTCCAGCTTGCCCTGAAGAACCTGGCAGAGCTCCGACAGTTGTGCTAACCTGAAATGCCCTGGAAAGGCACGTTAGATAGGACTGGTGTAGTTCTAACATTCCGACTCAATATCAGCCTTTAAAGCCGTGCTAAATTTGAAAGGTTTTGCTCACCGTGATAACATCCACATCAATATCAGAAAAAACTGGTGATGACCCCGTTGTGTGGAGAGATTATGCTGTTGAAACAGGAACAGATTCATTGTTGGTTGTTTCTAGGCTGTAACGTTACACTTCTAGTGATCTAGCTCCAAACAAGCAACTGTCACAACAAGCATTCATACCCTTCTTGTGGATCATATCGTTGGATGTGTTCTCATTGTTGTGCAGCCGCCGTACTGCTTCCTGTAACACATTAGACATTACAAATCAGTACGCTACATATCTTACATATTAGTTAGTGAGAAAACTTCCCACTGAGGCTATGGTCTAACTGGGTTAGCTATAATGTTAGCTAGCTAGCTAGCCAATTTTAACACTACCGCCATGTTTGGACGTGTGTCCGTCTAGTTGATGGCGCCCCGGCCTCTTGGAGGGGGAAGAGCTTATATCCGTGTCATTGTGGCGCTTGTTACTCTCTTCAATTGCATGCATCGTGTATCCATTGCATCAAGTCGTCTATTGATTTTCCCTACTTGGTCACAGGTCACTCAAAGTCCGTCCAAATCTTCCAATGGCAGCTATTACGGCTTCTACGCTATGAGAACATGACATGATCAACGCGCTGTATCTTGGTTAACTGCTGTTACTCACGTTTGATGATCCACGATGGTTTGAGGTGGTCCGGGACCGGGAGTTTGAAGGGTGCTGAGAGTTGTTGGTTTTAGACTATAATTTATGACAAATTCGCATTGTCTAGATGCCCCAAGCTACTAGGGCGAATTGGAGTGGGATCAGCTGACTGAACCGATTGTCGGGGTGGTGAAAGGGGCTGCGAGGAGTCATTTCAAAATCTCTTGAAAAAAAATCTTCTAGTATAATATTTGAATAAAACGGCGTCTTCTTTCCAATAGTATCCCGGAGACAAGTCCCTGGCACGACGGAAGCGCCCTGGCGCGACGGAAGTGACATGATTTATTTTTAACAAATTTAATTTACAATCTTTAACGGCCATTGCCATTCTATTTTTTTTGTATAAAATCTAAAATGATGCTGTATTGTTAAATTCACAAAAGAAAGCATTCAAAGCCATTGGCCAGTTGGCCATTTTGACCTGTCCCTCATAAATTTTCAATTTCAATGGACACAGATAAACCGATTTGTTTGAAATAAAACCAAAACATTGTGCTGTTTTCGCTAATGTCCTGTTGTATATGTAAAATGAGGGTTACGAATGTAACTTCAGGTCGAGTAATTATACCAACAAAGTCACCTGTGACCTGGGATGATGTAGGCACGCCCCCAGTATAAAACCCCCGTCATCCAGTAATCTGTTCCAACAGAATCTTCTCGCCAAGATTCAGAGGGGACAGAGAACTCTGGCGGTCATCCAGAATTCATAGAACCGTCTATTTCATTCTTCCTGACTGCCAGAGGTGGTGCTTAACCCATGGATGACTCATACCAACAAGGTCACGAGGAAGGCCTTACCACACTAAGGGCCGAAGGCGCCGGTAAAACCGCTGCTGCAACACGCTGCTGCAACAGCGTGGGGGGGGGGGGGCGGCCACGTTGACCCTGTAGAAGTGGGCAAAGGGTGCACGGCCAAGACCAGGTAGCAGCCGCACAAAATTTCCTTTAGCGGCACTCCTTCAGGGCCGCCCAGGACGTAAATATACTCCTTGTAGAGTGGCAGTGAACGTTTATGGGTACAGGTAGCCCCTGTGATCTGTAAGCACTCAAGATCACATCAAAAATCCAATTAGAGAGCCTCTGCTTTGACAGGGCCTCCCCTCTCCTGTGCCCCCATGGCAAATGAAGAGAACTGTCAGTCCTACTGTTGTGAATAATATGCTTTGTAATAAGCAATATAATCCAGAGTGTGTGTGTGTTATGATAAATCTACATAAATATAGAATATGTTTGATTAAGCATGTAACCTAAAAAGATCATAAAGTAATCATAAAGTTTCAATAAAGCTTCAGAAACATAGTCTAACAGTTTCCCTACAGTAATCATAAAGTTTAAAAAAATACAGTCTGAGGCCCTTTTGCAATAAGGGTGTCCAAGGTCAGGCTGTAGAGGCCTTAAAAAAACCAGGCGGAGCAGGCGCAGACAAGAGAGGCCCAGGTGGCCATGTATAATGGTGAATGAGAATATCTCCAGCGCCATGGATTTCATGGGTATTTCGGCCGCGATGGGACACCATTATTTTTTTTGATACAAAGAAAACTTTCTTGCTGACAAAGCTGAAATTAATGAGAAAAGGGCGGTAGAATCAGTATTCTCCACCCATTCTCCTCCCAGTTTTAGGGTTTATAAGATCATGCACAGACAGTTGTACTTCAGTCTGGTTCCGGGACCAACTCGGGTTTTGTTTCTGTTGAAGAAATAAGCTCTATTGCATACGAACTCTGATCATCTCCAGTGACTTCTTTGAACCTGTTTGAGACTCCAGTAACTACAGAATCTACAGAATCGTGAAGAATATTAAGTGTTGGCGTGGGGGTCCGGTCCATCATCATGGCCTGAGACTTGGACTTCTTCCTCCGACACTACGCAAGCTAGCAGTTGCTTCCACATAAGCCTTGAGTGCCTGCACGGGCACAGTGGCTCCAATATCTCATTCTTCCCCTCAGTGCATCTGGGGGTTAACACTAGGACCGCCAGGATTATAGCACTACCTTCAAGCGCCACAGCGGTCTGCCAGACTGCTGGGTGTAACGGCATTGATGGCGTTCACAGTTGCAGTAACAATGCATTTGTTTGATAAAGTTGGGTGTTAATTATCAAAAATAAATAAAAAATAAAAAAATACAATACGAAATAAGCTATAGGGTCCCCTTATATGGTATGGTATTATGACAGCCGCTATAGCCGATGCAAGTGTGGAATTCAAGCTATATTTCCTAAACCAATAAACAAGAAATAATAATGCATGACTCTGATGTATTTAGATATATGCAACCAAGGAAACAACACATGCAAAGTCAACTAAAGTGTTAACTTAAGTGTTAAAGTGGTCAACTAAAGGCTATAGGCGATATCGACGGGCTTTGCTCTAGGCTTCTTTTACAGTGCGCAGTAGCCTTTAAACGGCACGGGCCAAAGCTGAACAGTTTGTAGTATTGACAATGCTAAAATAGAATAATTTACACTATTCTATCAGATAGGACAACTATGCATATCAATACAGAAATGACACAATAAACAAAAAAAAAACATTTATTGGCTGCAGGAATCAGTGTCCCGACACAAAATAGCAGGCAAAAAACAATAATAAAAATCACACAATATTCAGAAAAAAAATAATGAATGAATATTAGAAAATAACAATCAATAAAAATGATGTAGACTACATAGAATAAACGAAATACAATTCGTCAAATTTTAATTAATTAATTAATAATTAATTATTATTATGAACAATATAACAGAACAAATAATTCAGAATATTTTAACAGGTCAGGTGAAACAAAACAAGACGATGTGTCGAAAAGATGTGCGCGTTGATGGCAGCCAGGTCCAGGATGAGTACAGCCGAGCCATCGGATCCACCACGTCAACTCCGACCTAGATAGAAATTAGCGCAAACTGTCATAATTGTTGGTGGTTAAAAATTGAATGAATTGTCCAATGGAAATATTTTTTACAACATCAGTGTGTTTTTATCTGTCTCTACAATACTACCATTTACACAGCTCACCTTGGAAACGTTGTAGAAGGATTAGGAACAAAATATAACGAACAAATAATCACAATATCTTAACAGGTCAGGGGAAACGAAACAAGACTAGTGATGTGTCGCAAGATGTGGCGGTTGATGGCAGCCAGGTCCAGGATGTTGCAGAGCAGAATACAGCCGAGCCATCGGATCCACCACGTCAACTCCGACCTGAGATAGAAATTAGCGCAAGCTGTAATCATTGTCCAACGCAAATATTTGTCACAACATCAGTGTGTTTTTATCTGTCTCTATAATACTACCATTTACACAGCTCACCTTGGAAACGTTGTAGAAGTTGACAGTCTCTGGCTTCTTCTTCAATCACTACCAATATCCAAGCATTGGTGTGCTGTGATAAGGATAATTGTAATATTAATAATCCGTTAGTAATAATTAGGAACAATTAGGAACAATATAACGAACAAATAATCACAGAATATTTTGACAGGTCAGAGGAAACGAAATAGAACATAACAATAGGTGATTTTGAACAAACCTGAGGTCCAATAGGCAGTCCAGCTGCCTAATTTGCTTTACGCACTGCAGCCGGGGCAAAAGCTCTTCACCCTTGCAGTGCACTTCCCGCAAACAGGTCGCTTGCATCCTTCACATGCAATCAGGGTCTTATTCTTTTTGCAGTGGCTGTTGATCTGGCATTGCTTCCGTGTTGCGGGCTGTTGCTGGTGTGGCTCTCTCGGAACATGCGCGCATGTGGTCTTCTCTCAGCTCCTTGGCCCGCTGGAGGATGAAGACTCTTCGGGCGATGCTGTTCCCTGTGCACGTCTTGTACAAGATGTGCGCGTTGATGGCAATAATAAAAATAATAAACCCATGCCAACTGGCACCAATGGAGTGGATGTGGAAGTAGATGGGTCAGCTGGCAGAACTGGGCAGCATTGTTGGGCTTGGATTTTTTACGTCGGGGTTCCTCTAGCTGATAGTCGGAATCAGACGAACACTCCTCCTCGCTCCAGTCCACATCACTCAAGTCTGAAACTTCTCCACCATCAGATTCCCCTTCACCCAGTTCGTGAAATAATGCCAAAGCCTCCTCTACATTCAGTCTTCTGTTTGCTCTCTTCATCTTCTCTCTCTTCGTCCTCTTGATCATCAAATAGCAGGCAATAGCAGACAATACTGACTCAACTCAAATACGCTACTGCTCTGTGTTTTTGGATTTAGTCTTACTATATATAACAATGGGTATTATTGAAGAAAAACAAGAAAGATTGCTTAGCAACCAAAGACGCGCAAAATGAAACCTGCGAAATTTGAAAAAAAAACAAACATTGTAATGTAGCGATGTATGGACATACAGTATGCCGTCAATCTGACCGCTATGGCGTTCCTAGGTATAAATGCTCAGAAATCTTTTGTCTTTTGATTTAGAACCTTCAAACTTTGTGAAAATAAAGTTAACACATATTTAGGAAAAGTCATGGACTGGGGGCCTCATACTCTTTATTTTACCAGAGATATTTGCAACAGAAAACCCCAAACCGTCTGTGAGACCGCCGTGGCACTTCTAGTGTTAAATGCCGCTAGCTCGAGCACCTGGTTGACATGAGAGGGAGACAGCCTTTTGGGAAGAAAGGATGGATTGGGCCAGAGTGTCACCCCTGAACCATCTGCATTCCAGCGCATGCATGACTGGCTTACTGACATGACTGGTTTACCAGACAGCCACCTCAGTTCAGCCTGCCCCAATGGCTCATATGGGGGCTGACCAAGGGTGTCTAGTACCAGGTGCAGATCCCATGAGGGCATTTTGATGGCCCGTGGAGGGTCCAGCCTGTGGGCTCCCTTCAGAAAACACGTAACCAGATAGTGAGACCCCACTGACTGGTTGCCTACTTGAATATGCCCCGCTGAAATAGCGGCCACATAGACCTTTAAGGTGGAGGTACGTCTATTGCCATCCAGCAGGGACTGCAGGAAGCGCAGTATCACAGCCACTGAGGCACCTCATTATGTGCCCTGCACCACTTGGAGAACAGCTTCCACCGGTTAGCATACTGAACTCTGGTGGAAGGTGCCCTTGAGTTCAGAATAGTCTGGACAACTGATTGGTCACAAGCCATTAGAAGTCAGGTGCCATAGCAACCTTCCAGTTGTGACAGGAGGTCTGGCCTCCTCGGGAGGTGCCATGGCATTCCGTCGAGGAGCCTTAGTAGCGCGGAAACATGGTCGGCCTGGCCAATTTGGGCCACTAGAGTAGCCTGTGGCAGTCTCGTTGGACTTGTCCAAGTCACGAGTATCAGGGGAATCGGGGGAAAAGCATAGAGAAGATCCCAGTGGGCTGGTCTTCTCTGTCAAGAAAACCAAATGGGGGCAGTGTGTCGATGCCTCCGAGGCGAAGAGTCCACCTCTGCTCTGCCGTATTTGCCCCAAATCCTGCCTATCACCTCTGGGTGGAGCTTCCACTCCCCCGAGGGTGGCCTCTGGCGGGAAAGGAGATCTGCCACGCAGTTCTGCACCCCTGGGAGATGCATGGCCCTGAGGCTCAAGAAGCGGGGAAAGGCCCAAGTGAGAAGCTGTTGTGACACCCACAGACACTGTCTGGACCTAGTGCCCCCCTGATGGTTTATCTGGTAAACCATTGAGGTGTTGTCCATCCGGATGAGTACATGACGGTTCCTCAGGGCTGGAAGAAAGGCTTTGAGTGCCCCATATACAGGTGCAGCTCAATAAATTAGAATATCGTGGAAAAGTTAATTTATTTCAGTAATTCAATTCAAAAAGTGAAACTCTCATATATTATAGATTCATTACACACAAAGTGAAATATTTCAAGCCTTTATTTGTTTTAATTTGATGATTATGGCTTACAGCTAATGAAAACCCAAAATTCAGTATCTCAGAAAATTAGAATATTGAAAAGTTCAATATTGTAGACTCACGGTGTCACACTCTAATCAGCTAATTAACTCAAAACACCTGCAAAGGTTTCCTGAGCCTTTAAATTGTCTCTCAGTCTGGTTCAGTAGGCTACACAATCATGGGGAAGACTGCTGACTTGACAGTTGTCCAGAAGACAGTCATTGACACCCTCCACAAGGAGGGTAAGCCACAAAAGGTCATTGCTAAAGAAGCTGGCTGTTCACAGAGTGCTGTATCCAAGCATATCCATAGAAAGTTGATGGAAGGAAAAAGTGTGGTAGGAAAAAAAGGTGCACAAGCAACAGGGATAACCGCAGCCTTGAGAGGATTGTCAAGCAAAACCCATTCAAGAATTTGGGGGAGCTTCACAAGGAGTGGACTGAGGCTGGAGTCAGTGCATCAAGAGCCACCACGCACAGACATGTCCAGGACATGGGCTACAACTGTCGCATTCCTTGTGTCAAGCCACTCCTGAACCAGAGACAACGTCAGAAGCGTCTTACCTGGGCTAAGGAGAAAAAGAACTGGACTGTTGCTCAGTGGTCCAAAGTCCTCTTTTCAGATGAAAGTAAATTTTGCATTTAATTTGGAAATCAAGGTCCCAGAGTCTGGAGGAAGAGTGGAGAGGCACATAATCCAAGTTGCTTGAAGTCCAGTGTGAAGTTTCCACAGTCAGTGATAATTTGGGGTGCCGTGTCATCTGATGGTGTTGGTCGACTGTGTTTTCTCAAGTCTAAAGTCAATGCAGCCGTCTACCAGGAAATTTTAGAGCACTTCATGCTTCCTTCTGCTGACAAGCTTTATGGAGATGCTGATTTCATTTTCCAGCAGGACTTGGCACCTGCCCACCAAATGCCAAAAGTACCAATAACTGGGTTTAATGACCATGGTATTACTGTGCTTGATTGGCCAGCAAACTCACCTGACCTGAACCCCATAGAGAATCTATGGGTATCCATAGGGTATACCCTACGGGGTATCTATGGGTTGCTATCAAAGCAACCTGGGCTTCCATAACCCTCAGGAGTGCCACAGGCTGATCGCCTCCATGCCACGCCGCATTGATGCAGTAATTTGTGCAAAAGGAGCCCTGACCAAGTTTTTGAGTGCATATACATGAACATACTTTTCAGAAGGCCGACATTTCTGTATTAAAAATTATTTTTTTGATTGGTCTCATGTAATATTCTAATTTTCTGAGATACTGAATTTTGGTTTTTCATTAGCTGTAAGCCAAAAATCATCAAAATTATAACAAATAAAGGCTTGAAATAGTTCACTTTGTGTGTAATGAATCTATAATATATGAGAGTTTCACTTTTTGAATTGAATTACTGAAATAAATTAACTTTTCCACGATATTCTAATTTATTTTAGCTGCACCTGTACAGCGCGGAGCTCCAGCACGTTTATGTGCTCCAATGTCTGCTGCGTGTTTCATAGCCCTCTGGCAGTCCTGTGCTGCCAGACAGCTCCCCCCCCTAACAGGGAGGAGTCTGTCTCTACCACTTCCCAACGGGAGGGTATAACTCCCAAGGGAACACCTCTGGTTAAATATGCCCTCCTCCATGGTTTCAGGGGAAGAGCACTGCTTGGCCACTCTGACACTCCTGCGTCTGTGCCAATTGGGGTCCAAGTGGAGGCCATTCCAACAACATCTAAAGGGGACGAAAGGGAGAGGGGGCCCAATGGTACCACTGCGGATGCTGCCGTCAACATGCCCAGCAGCCAGGAAGAGCCTGTTTTTTCTAACACCTGGTCCTGTCGAAAGCGACATAGGAGGTTAATATGGCATCCACCCGCTTTGGGGAAGGGGTTACCCCAAGGTAGACCACCCTCGACTGGGTGAAAATGTTGCTTTTGCTGTAGTTTACTACAAGGCCCAGTTGGTTCACATGCGAGAGGAGCGTGGATGTGTCTCTGAGCGCACCCTCCCGGGTGGGGGAAATGATTAACAGTCGTCCAATAGGGAAGGACCTCATCCCCTCTGGCTTGTATTGGTGCCAGGGTGCTGCCCATGCATCTGGTAAAAAACTCGAGGACTGGGGAAAGCCCGAAAGGAAGAACCTTGAATTGGTAAGCCTGACCCTGAAGGCGAAGCGAAACAGGAAACAGTTCAGCCCTCTCGGTCGAGCATAGGGCGAAACCGCTATCCCTCTTGGAATCAAAAATGCATTGAGTAGAACCCACTGAGCTGTGTCTGTAGATCTCCCTTTTTCGGTGGTTTCCTTTTGTAGCAGGGCGCTGTGTGTGTTTCCCTCCAGTAGCTGAGGTGCGATGAGAGAAAGCGTCCGACCGTCGGCCGGGAGTCTCAGGTCCTACCCCACCAGTGGGGGGGTGAGAACGACCAAAGGGGCGGTCCCCTTGGCGCCTGAAACGTTGGGGCCCTTGGGCCGTTGGTCACCTCGTGCCGTTGGTCACCTCGTGCCGGATAGCGTTGGCCCCTTGCTGCGCCTAGGGAGCAGGTGGGTGAGCGCAGCTGGGATTTGGCACCGGAAAGGGGCTCTGCCTCTGAACCGGCATAGGCCCTCTATGTAATCCAGCAAACTGCTGCCTAGCTTGGCCCGCTTGCACACTGCGCTCCAAGGGCCTGCTGCGCTGCTGGGCCAAACATCTCGCCCGGGACCACCGGGAGAGAGCGGAGGGTCTGACAACATGCCTCCGACAGGGGAGACTGGGCCAGCCAGACTTGCACCCCTTGCCAGGATCACCTGTCGACAAACAAACCTACCCCAAGCTCCCTAGACATGAAGGCAAAGGCCTGCCAGAGATGCATCGCTGAGGGTCTGAGTGAGGAGTCTGCACCTGACTGCTGCAGGGGCTGCGACAAGGCCAGTATGAGGTGTGACAGCGAATTCCCAATGCGGCCCATAAAGGGCAGCTATAGCTCCTTGTAAGGAGGTCATCCGTCATGCGGCACTGCAGCCGGGGACAGCGAGCATCGGGTTTTGAGAGCTTCGTCAGGGGAGACCCAAAAAGGGAGGCAATAGATGGCTCTACCGGGGGCATCCCATCCAACCCCAGCTAGCTGCATCTGCATAGCGGCCAAAGCCCTAAGTCACTAGTGTCCTCCGCTTGGAGGGGCACGGCTACATGGCTTAGCCTTAACTAAAGTTATGCATGTGCGGTAGCCTCTCCGGAGCAGAGGGCTAGCTCACCGTAACGGCGTATGGGACGCCCAGTTGTTACAACCATCAGAAGAAAACACCTCTGGTTAATAATACAGTGGGGAACCTCACACTGCCCTGTATGGCTAGCTCCGCCGATCTAGTCTCTACAGCCTGTATGTGAGGCGGAAGCACCCCCAGGTGCCGAGAAATTAGCGGATAATTATTAGCGGTATGCCAGTTAATACAATTTGTATAAAGAGGTTAGCCCTCCGAGCCGGAGAGCCGCCGTATATCAGGAATTGTCACTCACCTGTTTGTGGACTCACTAACCGTATTCGAAGTGGCGTGGCTACGCCGACCGCTCGAGGGTAAGAAGCTGGATTAGGCTCGTCGCAGTCTCTGGCGGACGAAAAAACGTAGCGCCAACCCTTGTGAGACTCCAAGCAGACCAGCCGCCAGCTAACAATTTTGACCTTCTACCGTTTAGCATACGATTGCGAGAAGATAGAAGGAACAGATTACTGGATGACGGGGGTTTTATACTGGGGGCGTGCCCTACGTCATCCCAGGTCACAGGTGACTTTGTTGGTATAATTACTTGACCTGCACTTGTGCGAGATGGACAAGATCCAGTGCTTAAGTACTGCACCAATATTATATCCAATTGTACTAACCAGTAATACCATTACAGGTTTATGAGCAACCCCCCCCACACCCACCACCTCTCTCCCATATAAACCTGCAACTCAAATCAAATGGCTTCTATATGGAGAGATTTATCAACTAGTATTTATTTTATTCATGTGAATTTTCTACAGCATATTTACATTTAATGTTCCTGATACATATTACATGCTTTATGGGGTAATTCCTTTGTAGCATCTTAAATGATACTTTACTTTATTAATTAAATATGTATTAGTAATTGTTCAAGCTCTCTTCCACTGAATACTGTTGACAATGGAACATAATTTAACTAATTCACATTTCTTAGTAACTGTTAAACTGTTCCATAACAACTCCAACTCCAAACCAAGACTGATAGAAAATAGTTTTTATTTTTGTAAAGGATATCTTTATTGTTTCATATAAAATAACGGTGGGGTGAAAACTTGTGGTTGTAGACTAGTAACCAAGCCAAAAGGACCTGCTTAAGAACATCTACTAATTTAGTAGGGATTTTAAAAAGTTCACCCCCTAAGTAAAATGTCAGCGGGACAAATGTGTAGGTCTTGCTTTCAGCCTGTCCCTAATCATCTTGTTTGAATGTGAATACCCAACCAGTGTTTCATTTACATGTGAAAGGCTACTCTAGGACTCGACGTGTTGGAAGAGGAGAGGAGTTTTTGTCTGGACATTCCAATTCAACGGCAATTCGCGTAAAGTGACGCAAAATCTGATGTTCCACGGTGTCACGCATCACCGTTCTCACCCGGATATCTTCCTTTTGGTGCAGTGACTAGCACTCAGAGATTTTAGGTGCGATAGCTTGCAGAAATGTTGAGAATTAATGGTTTTTTTCCATGTATGTGTAGTCTCAAATGTTGTCAACGACGAGGTTGTAGTGAGGGCCAGATCATACCAATCAATGAGAAAGAGGGAAGACCCTCACAAACAGAAGGTTTGAGACAGCTAGCTGTGGTTGCAGTATTATTATTATTATTATTATTATTATTGTTGCAGTAACGTTGAACGTGTTTATATATTTAGTATATTATCTTGAGTATTTTGTTTTATGACACACCTATCTTTTGTTACAGTTATGCTTTCAAGCCATGCAGGAGCCTGCTACATTGAAGGCATTCTCCTGCAGCTGTACTGCTGTAAAGTCCTTCTGAAACCATCTAGTGGCAGCACTGTACCAGACAGCACATTACTGTCAGATGGGGATGGCGGTTGTTCCACCACCCCTGGCCTCCAGTAGCACCATACAGACATGACATAGGGCAAGGACCCAAGTAAGTTCATTACTTACAATTAAATTCAATTAAATCTGAAGTGGTTGACGATATGATTGTCTGCAAGCCCAGGAGGAAGTGTTGTGAAGTCCACTTTGTACCAATCATATTCAAGTAGCTTAATTACTGCTTCATGGTTTTCTTAACTCACTGAGGCATTTAACTTTTTTAACTTTGCCTATGGCAATTACATAACTGAAGATTGTCTATTGTCTTTTTCTTTTTAATTCAGGTCCTCTGCCTGATCAGAATGTGCTTGCCCTTGGAACTATGAAGGAGATAACTCCACAACCTCTCCTCTATGCTGGATGGACTCTCACAGCTATCTGCAGTGAACTGCAGTACCATATGTTATTGTTCATCTTTACAAATCTATACAAATCCGAGATTCTGATATTAATTTATCAGTTTCTGATATTTACTGTTCAATCAGGACAAATTGAAATGAAAAACAAATTAAAAAGTATATAGTGAACCGTCAATATTGGTGTTTGTCACAGTTAATAGAATTTGCCTTTCACAAAATTATTTCACTTTCTCATGTTCATATCAGTTGTATGTTGATGCTAACTGCTGTGTTAGGGTATGCGAGGACCCTAGGTGGAGGCTAAACCCTTTGCTAAGCCCTGTAACTCATCTTGACCTAAAAAGATTGCTAGAATAAAGAAGAGGAGCTACAATGTAAACAATAATTTATGAACAATTCAAATTCGTAGTTAACCTATTAACCTTTTGTGAATATTTACATCAAAGTACAAGTGTGAAATTACATTAAGGCAACATCACATGCTGTGTTCAAACTAGCCTAGCATTCAAGTCATCAAGAGCACCGTCCACATTTGGTTTACAGTCCCGTCAGACTCATGGC